>JAXGGA010003410.1:0-103304 GCA_038373865.1 Uloborus plumipes
TTTTAAAAGCGAGAAAAATCAATATTGTCTTTATTTTTAAGAATATTTTTTGTAATCTTCTTCAAACGGTAAATTTTAGAATATAGTCGATGGTATTTGAAAACTACAGCAATCATTGTGTTGAGAAATTTTATACATTGATATTCGAATTTCAATTCTTATCATAGGGAGTTTTTTTTTTCCTTTTCTATTGCAGAATTTTGTTTAGCATTGCTAATTCAAAAAAGTAAATGTGGAAGTTGATGTCCTTACTCTGATCATCATTTTCACTACGATCATTAACATTCTTAAACATTTATTTTATCTCTTCTGAGGGGGATTCTTGGGACCGTTTTCAAACTTATGAGGTTTTTTGACGAACTGTGTTCGAATGAGGTTTTAAAAGGCCTGCTGACGCTATTTCAGAACAAGCGTCTGTACATTAATGACAGTTTTACTTACAATTTCTCCTTTTTATTGGACGGGTGTCGGAACAAATTTTTTTTATCTTTGTATATTGCTTTTTAAAACTATTAAAAATGGATCTTTTCTACTTTCTATGCAAAAAGTTACCAAAACAGATTTAAAGGATTTGCAATTAAAAGCTTATACGAGGTAAACAATTGAAGTTCGCTATCCAGAGACAGAGTGGGTACGTGTCTTCACTGATGGCTCTATGCTGGAAAGATCACATGGTGCTGCAGCTAGTTTTCACAGTGAGCTAATTAGTTTTTCTTTGCGAATAGGACCTCTTACTACTGCTTTTGACGGTGAAGTTGAAACTATTGCTGTAGTCAAGCAAAAACTGTCTATTCGTAGCCAATCTTTACTTAAGTCTGTTATACCATCGTATTTTAAAAGAGCGCTTCTGCCCTTTCTGAATGAACAAAGTAGTTCCAGGAGAGTTATAGAATGTAGGCCTTCACTTAGAGAGTTAGTACGTACAGAACTTGCTTCCAGCGGATTCCTGCCCACTGCGGAATTGTTTGCAATGAAAAAGACGATGTACTGCTAGGATAAGCATTGGTAGAACAGTGCATGAACCACCCACTTTCTTTCCATACGACTAAATTATTTGTTAACTTGACTCTTTAAAAAATTAGCACACAAGATACGATACAACAAATTCTTAACAAGAGATGGAGTACTCTGGGGAAAACGGGAAATTCCCAGTTATTCAAGAAAAACAGCAGTTCTCACTGGACACGACTGCTTGCGAGACCTTTTCTATAGAATTACAGTGGTAGATTCCCCAAACTTCTTTTTGTGTGACACGAATCTACTAATGCCATTTGAACATTTAAATAGTTGTGTTGCTCTTGACCATTATAAGGGCATTGTTTATAAGTACTGGAGAGTTTGAAAGCGAAGAAAATAAGCCCTATTGTTCGGCATTTGCAAGCATAATCACTTTCTATTCAAACTTTAACGTTCATAAGGGATTTAAAGACATACATACTTTGTTTTTTAAATAATTTCCCCAAACTAAGGACTCCAAAGCAAAAAGCAAAACTTCTTTCTTTTTTTTTGCTTTATCGAAAATATCCTTTTATCAGCCCACCCTAATATTCATAGGTTGCAAATACTATACATACACACACACACACACACACACACACATAAATATATATATATATATTCACATTAATATGCATTTTACAATGCTTACCTTTTGAACAACTTCGATAGCTTCAATTTTCGCTTCCTTTGTTGATTTTCTGGAGGAAGTGCTGTGATGGTCTCTGAATCATTTAAGTTTATTTCGCTAGGAATCTCAAATTCTCCATCACCACCAGTTAATCCATAGTATGATTGAATCGTATCAATATGTATTACATCCCCACGTTCAGAATTAAAAAGTAATTAATTTTCAGACTCTTTGTGGCAAAGCCTGTGAAAATACAAGAAACATCAATAATCCTCACATAATAAATATACCATTTGTGAGTGTGTTACATGAGTATATAGATTTCTTCTGTTATGGGATTGCCAAAACAAAAGATGAAATCTACAGCGAGTTTTTACATGGGTCATTCCGACGAAAATGGTACAAATCATGTCCGAGACTTTAGAATTTTTTAAAATCAATTTTAGTAACTATCACCTATTAAGTGTATTTTTTATTAGTTCTCCATTTAATTTTGTGCCATCAGGTATCAATTTATTAGGTATAATCCATTTAGAAATGACACAAAAAAATTATCTTTGTCAGAAGAAGGAGAAAATGACGTGTCCCAGCTTCAAATTGCTGGAATTTTAAATATAATTTAAAATTAAACTGAAACGTAACAACAAAATAAATGACACTGCACTGCACAAAAGATGCTTCTGACACCATTTCTGCATATTATTACCCAAAAGAAAAAAAAATTCCCCAAAAAACACTATTATTTATCCATGTCCCTAGATTTTCTATTTTTCGCATTGTCCACTCTGTTATATGCCTTTTGGAAATAAAATAAACAATTGCATTCAATCTGATATATTTTTTTTAAAATATAGGTAGTATAACTGCCGTGATTAGCTTGCCACATTGAATTATGTAGTCAACAACCAGGGTGAGCTTCATTCTTTTCTTGTGATAGTTAATTTGAACTGTTGGATGTCCACTCTGTTAGAGCCAATTTCATGATGAAAAAAATAGATTTTTTCTTGAAATTGCAGACAGACTCACAGTTTTAGGCTGTTTATTCCACTTTATGCTTGTTCTGGGATTCTAACTTTTCTCTGTGATTATACAGATATTTCAAAGGCTTATTTGTCCACTCTGTTATATGTTCTTTTCTGTTAACCAAAGTGATCAAAATATTTAAAATTCTTTCATAAATGAGTCATGTACTAGTTATTTACACTTCATTACACACAAATAAATTGAAACTCAATAAAAAAAAATATGATTAGTTGGTGGAAATTATTTAACTTGATAATCTTAAGTAAAGAGTTTCAGACATGATTTGTACCATTTTCATCGGAGTGACCCACAATACCTATTTAGCTTCTTTAAAACGCATAGGGAATGTCAAAATGCTTTTTTGTCATTACTTAGTGAATGTGAGCATGTTTTTCCGCTTTGCATTCTTATTTCGGAAAAAATCAGCGAACCATTGCATTCATTTCTATTTGAAAATACTGAAAGAAGTATGTGCAAAATATTTGCTGCAATTTGTAATTTTATTATTATTTTTATTTATTTATTTATTTGGCAACGTCAAAACTCGCTGAACGCCAGCTACGTGTAGTGATTTCTGGGAGTTTTCTTTAGCAAGAAAAATAGAAATTTACATATAATGTATTACCAGAGCTAAGGGATAACAATTCAAAATATCAACTGTTGATTCGCATAAGTTTAAATTGGAAAATGTTACGCAATTAATAATGTTTGGAGCCCCAAGAGGAACCAGAAAATATGACTTAACTGCATTATTTTTTTCTTTTTCTTTTACCTACATACCAAAGCAGAATTTTTCGACACTATGGCACATGCAAGAAAAAAAAAGGAATGAAAAGACCAGTTACGAAAATTCGTGACCTTTACTCATATGCGGTAATTTTGGGGGGCCGTAACTAAAGGGAGGTTTAATTTGATTTTAATCAAAATCATTGTTCATGGTTCACTCACAATCACACAGCTTTTCAAATTAGTGAAGATTGAAAAATGGAAGCACAAACGAATTAAGTATTAGAGTTTAAAACTCATGAATTTTACTGAGTGCGCAAATTTGGAAACGTGTGAGGAACTGAATGATAAAAATTAATTTTCCCTCAAATTTTTACGCTGACCCTTACACAACACTTTCGCACTAAGATGTATTGAAAGTCCAAAATACGGAGGCAAGAGATTAATAGGAAAAATTCGTGAATTTTACTCAAAACGGAAAATATAATTGGCTTGGCCTCAAATTTTTTGCACAAGATTTACTAATTATTATGCAATGTTTTTGCATTAGAATATATTGAAAATAGAGATAAATTAATAACAGTAATAACCCTAATATATCACTCTATTATGTGTATATATTTGAAAATGCTCACCTATGCAGCCAGGCAAACATCTTTGCTTTCCAGTTTTGTTTTGTTTCTGTACGTACATTTTCGTCGATTTTTTCATTTAGTGTCATATTTCCTTCGTCAACGACATTGATTTCATCAATGATCTGTCTGGTTTCAAATGCATCAGTTTGTGTTTCTTCTGCAATATCGAATGGGCCTGTTTGAGTATCCTCTTCAATATTTTTCAATGGCCCAAAAATTATATCAGTTTCATCATTGATATATCCATCATCAAATGGGTCACTTTTCATTTCTTCTTCAATACCGAATGAGTGAGGTTGCAATTCCTCGTCAATATTTATTTTATTCATTTTTTCATGCTGGCCATCAATATTTTTTAGTGGCTCAAAAATTATAGCGGTTTCATCATTGATATGAACTTCATCAAGAGCGTCATTTTGCTTATCCTCTTCAATATCAAATGTGCCAGTTTGCCTTTTCTCTTCAATATTTATTTCATTCATTTTTTCATGCTGGCCATCAGTATTTTTCACTAGCCTGAAAATAACGTTGGTTTCATCATTGAAATGTTCTTCATCAAACTCTTCAGTTTGCATTTCTTCGTCAATAAAAAATGTGTCAGTTTGCGTTTCTTTTTCAAAGTGAAATATGTCAGTTTTTATCTCATCTTCAACATCAAATGCATCAGTTTGAGCTTTGTCTTCAACATCAAATATGCAAGTTTGCGATTCATCATCAGTGTTTGTTTCATTTATATTTTCATGCTGGCCTTCAGTATTTTTCGATGATTCAAAAACTGCATCATGAATAGGATGACTTACAAGTTCATTCTGGCATATCCTGTGGAAATATTAGAAATAAGAGTCTCGTCGAAAATCACATAATACTTTTAGCTGTAAAAATTTAAGTACTTTTACTATTTTTTTTTTGCATTTTTTTACTATTTCTTTTTAATTCCACTCAAAAATATACTGAGCCATTTCTTTTCTATTATATCTTCCGCAGGACAGTAAAATATTGTCATGCAATGCTAAGTCTTTTAATAGTCGCAATTTGTGCATCACTCTTATCTCCTCTGCAACATTGGATATTCTTTTATAAATCTGATGTCTTTATCACAATTTATATTATTTATGGAAAGTATTTTCAATAATGTTATTCATTTGCTTTTTTAATTTTTGAGTAGCACATTTAATGTATAACGAGTGTGCTAAGGCTCTAAAGAACGAAATGCCTTTTTTGACTAATAATTCCTTACTTGTTCTTATTTTGGTGGTTATATTAATGTTGAAAGTCTCATCAATTGCCATATATCGGATTTTTACTTTCTTTTTTATTTTCGGGGGGTGGGATGGGAGGTAATTGTCATATTGTGGAATACAGAATGCGATAAACATTATTTTGAAATGATTCCTTTTTTTTTTTGTCTGAAAATTAAAAAAATCTGTTTGAAAAAAAATCATATGAATGGCCCATCGAGATTTTTTTTATCTGGTGTTAAAACATACTTAGGGGTACCTGAGCACATAATGTGGTTGAAATCGAGGGTGGAGTTTTGTGAGTAATTTTCTGTTAAAGTTACTTCATTTTTTGAGTCAAAAAACTGAAAGAAAACACTCGCAGGAAAAAATTTAAAATAGGTACACCAATTAAACTCAATTCAAATTAAAGCTTACACTATTATGAACAGAATAAAAAAAATTGAAAGCTCTACGACTATTTTTTAAAGAGTTACAGCCGTTTGTACAAATGTATATGTCATTCAAAATGGCGGCAAATGAGCCACCAAGCAAAATATTTGAATGGCCATAACTTTTCAACCCCTTCACTTATCTCAATATAAGTAGTATTTTTATTATCAGCATCAAAAAGTCTCCAACTGCTGTAAATTTTATTAAAATCGGAGGTGGTGGGTGTCATGGCCTGGATGATTTCACATGGAATGACCCTATACTGTTTTTTTTAATGAAAAATATTAAATTTTCGCAGTAAATGACCCTCAGAACTCATAATATATTATAGATAAAGCCTTCATTTGAACTAAGTTTTGTTGCTTGGATTATTGACCTTATTTAAGATAAGTTGCAAAATGATTGGACGAAAAGGGTTGGGCATGGAACATTTCGAAAACCGCGATTCGTGTAAAAGCTACATTGTGAGAAAACGACAATTTTGTACTTTATGGTGCATGCATAACATAAATTAAAGTCAAAACTGCAAATATTTGTGCATATTACCTACCTTAAGTAAATATGGTTCCACCAAAACATATTTTACATTAAAAAAACATTAATTTTAGATTTTCAACAAATTAAATTTAGTAATAGTTTCATAAAAGAAAAAAAAAAGACTTTGTCGTGTTTTCATCAGAGACCCAACTATCAGAAAAACATTGTCATAAGAGCATATGTCCATGCAGTATATTTCAAAAGTAATAACAAGAGGTATGAATCGTTGCTTTCAATGAGAATATTCAAACTTTAGTTAGACATGCCTATGTTATATTCATTTACAATAAACATCAATGTTATATTCTGACAAGCCAGTTGTACCCAACATTAGTTTCATTCATATCTAAATCAACCCTAGCAGCATCATCTCATCGGCCGATGATCGGCCATTCATCGAAACCCGATGAAATTCTCATCGGCCGATGATCCAATATGTCTCATCGGCCAAGCAGAATCCGAGCAGCAAAATACGATGAGATTTGAAGCAATTTACGAGCAGAACAGTCCCGTGCCGAGGAATTTCATCGGGAAACTTGATCGGAAGGATATCGTTTTCCGATGGAATATAGCTCGGCTTATTTTCATCGGGAAAGTTGATAGGAAGGATATCGCTTTCCGATGAAAAGTAGCTCATCGAAAACCGTGCTCGGATACTGATCGGAACGATGTCATCGTGCGTTACAGGATCAGTTTACGAAGAGTTTGTTGATCGGCCGAGAAAATTTCGATGAGTTGATGCTACTTGGGAAGTATCACATCTTGCTAAGCATACATCAGGCAATAAAAACTTATAGGGTGGCTTGTCATATAAAGTGATGAAAATCAAATAGTAAAGCGTAAACAAACAGTTTAAAGGGCATTTAATGTCTACGGCGGCAATTTTGAACCACGAAATGTCAGCCACTATTGGTTCGAACGTTAACAAATATAGTTATAACTTTTGAAAATGTTGACGTAATTGAAAAATTCTTTCGGATTTATGTAGCCAAGAGAGCTAACAATATAAAAAAATATTTAAAAAAATGGAGAAAAAGTTACTTTTGGTCAATTTTCAACTTCCACCCTCCCCTGAAATAATGCCTGGGTACGCTGCTATACATTTTTTTTAAAAACCCTTCCAAGTCTCTCTCACTCATTGAACACCTAACCTGTTCAAACATGGCAGAAATGTATATATATATATATATATATATATATATATATATATATATATATATATATATATATATATATATATAATATATATATATATATATACACACATACATACATAAACTAAAAAAATAGGATAAAATCAACTAATTTTAAAAGAAACATATACCATATTTTGTAGTTTATGATTTGAAAATCAACGAAACTTTTGTGTTACTCGTTTTTGGTTTTCTTTTAACAATTCTAAAGTCACAATATTTAGTTGTAAGGACTGTTGCTAATCTTACGATTTCACTGTAAGATTTGTTGTACATCTCAAATCAATAACTGTTCTCCTCCATATTGTGTCCATAAAGAAAATATAATTTGATTAAAAAATTAGATAGTTAAAGAGTATTGTTGGCAAAGTAAATTTTACGCACGAATACACTAACTAAAATGTTGAAATTGAGGAAGTGAATAATTACAAAGGCAATACTCACAATTCAATTGATTGTTCTTGCTCACATTCAGCATAGGCGGAACGTCGGTTGTGAATCTTGAACCATGCGTCATAAATGGGATGATTTATAAATTCTTTCTGGTACCTCCTGTAAATATAAAAAAATAAATGGTGTCATAAATTATACAATATTTGTGTGCGTGACAAAATTATTTGTTTTGTTTTTTAATTCGATTCTCTTTCTGTTTTTTTTTTTAACTGAATTTCACTCAATAGCATATTTAGCTTTATTATCTTTTTAAATTTTTCACACGATAGTTGAATTTTATCCTGAATTAAAACGTCCTTAACATACATACACATAATGACATGACGCAAATTTAATGTGTGTGGAAGACAAATTATATGATTTATGAATGAGAAGTAACAGAATGTGGTGTTATTAGACCATCATGTGTGCGATCTTAGATTATTGACGTTGAAATAATCTTCAAAGGCGTTTTCCACATATCCTGGATTTTTTGCTTAATTCAAAATATTTTTTTTTATTTACTATTCTTTGAAATATAGTTTTACTACAAAAAGGCTGTAAAACTATGTACTTTTTTATTACTTGATATCAGTTGCAATTTTTACATTAAGCATAAGAAAAAAAAACAGATTTTGAAAACTGATTATTATTTATGCGTTTTTCTCTTTTGTGCTTTATTGTGTTTTAAACTTTTCTTCGGAAGATCTTGCACTATTTATGTATTAGTTTCTTTTTTTTCGACTCGTGGCCTTTGTTGAACAGTTGGATAAATTATTTCCTTAGTTTAACTTTTCTTACCTGCACCATACAGTTTTATCGATACCACCTTTTTTCTCTCTTTCTCTCTAATCTCTCTCTTTCTTTCATTAGTAGTTCTCTGTTTTTTGTCAAGAAACTTAATGAAATTAGAAAACTAAACCTTTTAAATTTTTTACTGTCTCAAAAATTGCTGTTGACTTGCAATTAATTTTATGGCAAAGAACTTCAGGAAGATAATGTTAAAAATATATTTCCTTTGCATTTTTCTAAAATATTTACTTTATAACATGCAGTGTTAATGTAGAAACTGAGGGACACTTTCCCATGTTTACACTTTTACCCCAAAGCAGTACTTCTAAATTGCAAAAAAAAATATGAAATAAAGAACATTACAAACATGCAACTAAGAAAGTTTCAGTTTCTGCCCTCTCTTTTCCTTACAAATTATATGAATGAATTCGCTGGCTATTATCCAAGCTCAAAACGCAAGGCAAGTAATCAAACATTATTTGGGACATATAGAGATAGATCCCTTGAACCTTGTTGATTTTTAGCCCAACAGTTTTTGTCTACAGTAGCCTCACTTGAAGTTGCATGAAAAATCAAACTTTTTTTTTGTTTGGCATGATTGTTAAACTTCAAGAAGTATTGTATGGCTTAAAAAAGAGTGAGACATGCTGTATGTAAGGGAGATAACTGAATCCGCAATACAATTTTTCAAGGGTATATTTATAATCATGTAGTTTTAGACACTTTTACACCAGTGTCCAATTATTTCACATGGACAAAACCCCTTTTTTTGAGCACTTTTCTGAATCCTTAATTTTCTTTGGGGAGTGGATTTATTCTACAACTGACCGGATCATTTGATCCTTTGAAGAAACCGCGCAAAGTCAAAAATGTAGATAACACTCGGCTCCGTAAATCATTACTCAAGCGATTTGCAATTCACGAAAAATTTGGAGTATCGTAAGATAAAAATTTTCACGGTAAAAATCTATGACAAAATAAAATATTTCCAAAACATTTTTTTATAGTTTTTGTAATTTATAAGTCAGAGATCGAACAAACGGGGTTTCTAGTTTTTTTTTTTCTTTAGCCAATGATAAGTTGCTACATGTTTTCTTTTGAGCCTCGAATGTTGTGTCTTCTCTGGTTCAGATTGGCACTCTGCCAACGTTTCATGTACCGGGACTTCACCAGCTAGCCTATACAGCACATGATGGAGCAGTTCCTATCATACCGTGCATGGTGTCAAAGGAGCGCACGCACACACACACACATCTATTGCAATTCTCTATTACAGAAATCATATGAATAACAAGTGTCAAAACTCAAATTCAGGATGAAACTGAAACACATGTAGTTATTAAGTCATTAACTCACACTGCAATTGAATCTTCCGACTCACATTCAACATATCCAATGGATCGGTCGTCGCTGTTGACCATTTTGAACACTGAAAAAGACAATGCTTGTAATGTACTATGAACTATGCATTATACTGTTGTTCAAGATTTTCATATACATAAAAATATATAGAGCCATTTTAACATGCATGATCTTTAATTTCGCAGCCGACCGTTCTAGATGCACACTTCCAGTGTTATAAAGGTTCAGAGTTGAAATATTAAATGCTTGAAGCGAAAAAAAAAGTGAAAAAATACGAAATCTAACTTTTCTGACAAACACCAGATCCTCGAACTTACACCTAGGAAAAAAATCTTTAATAAAAATAATATTTTAACATAAAAAATCAAAGCTCGAAGAGATGTTCAGGTTCAGAATTTAAGGGCTCGTGCAGAAAATGCGTGCAAAATGGTTGTCATTCTACTGAAGCCGTAACAGACAAACATTTCCCCCCTAAATGTATTATAGACCGCGAGTGTAATGTGGTGTAAGTCTCAAAACGCTGTAATTCATATCTCGGTAAATAAGGTAGGTGCGGATAATAAGGCCTACCTAAGGGATATTTCAAATAAAACAAAAGCTATGGATCTGAATCAACAAATTGCAATATTAAACATGCAGATCAATTATCTAAATATTTGCTGCAATACCAGAACAAAACCTAATAACGTCATAATCAAACGCCAAAAGTTACATTGAAATGAAGGAACATTGTCTATGTAAACCCTAATAAATCTAAACATCCTCTGTATTAAGAATGCAAAGCAGTTTTTTTTTCTTAAATTTGTCACCCCAAATATCATTATATGGTGATTACGGCAAAAATCCATTTAAATATAATAAAAGTAAAAATATAAGTGCAAAATATAACTGAAAAAACAAAAAGATCTTATTAACTCACAATTAGTATTCAATTTCTAAAAAAAAAAAAAATATACTTACGTTATTTCCAAGAGCTTGACTCAAATTCAACTTCAAAGTCGTCTCTTTAAGTAAAAAGAGAGGAAATTTGGTTTGGACTTCATTGTTGCAAATCTTGACCATTGTTGAAACGAAAAACTTTCACTTTCTTTTTCGTGGCATTAAGTATTTTTCATTGTTTCAATACATATTGTTGCTTTTAGTGTTGTTTTGCAATTTAAAATTTAAATTTTAAATATTATATTTTTGCAATAGATATAAAGTACAGTCGAATATCCACAATATTGAAATAACAAATTACCGAAAAAATACGATATGTGTAAATTTCGATACATCAAAGAAATATATTTCTTTTTTTTTTCTTTTTTTTTTCTTTATTTACTTTACTATTATTTGTTTAATACTTACCCCTAACTCGTTGAACTAAAGCGACTATTTTTATATTTAACTCCATTTCTAAAGCAAATGAGAATCGCACTTTTTGAACGTCAAGAATTAAAAGTAGAATTTACACTTGAAAAAATGTATACTAGAAATTATTCTAAAAACAATTATTAAAGCAGTAGTTACATTGAATAGGTCTGCATTTTCTTAAAAAACCCAGCGAACATCTTCATGGATAGCCAGTTTTGCAAAAAAGTTCAATAAAGAAATGTTCCTAATCATTAGAGTCCAATAACAACAATTTTAAGACCTCTGGCTCTTTAAGAGGCAATTGTTATCAGAGCCGGGAAGAAATCTGGTGTGCAGATATCACCAATTTTGATTTTGCTAAAATTTTTATGGTGGATTTTTCTGAAGATTTCAGAAGACACGTATTTTTTTTCTTTTTCCCCCAAATAATTTTTGGGGACTTGTAAAATTTCCGAAAGTTGGTCCCAAATTAGTGTTTTTCTAAAATTGACCGTTTCTAAAATTTGATTATCCCAGATTTGATATATTTCGATGATTTGACGATATATTTTGATTTGATGATACATGTCGATATATTTGACTATTTGATGCTATATTTCGATTTGGACATTGAATTCGATGATGTAATTGCAAAAACTACTTTAGTTGAAACTCAACGCGCTGAGATAATCAAGTTTTAGAAAAGGTCGGTTTTAGAAAAACACTTAAGTCGGGACCAACTTTCGGAATTTTTACAGGTCCCCAGAATTTTTTTGGGGGGCGGGGGAGAAAAAATACGTGTTTTCTAAAATCTTTCGAGGAAACCACTGCAAGATTCTGAGCGAAATAAAAAATGGTAAGTATCTGACCTGCCTGACTTTTATAAAACTGTCTCTTACTGTATCTTTCCCTATGCTCTTCAAAACAGCATGCGGGGTTGTCTGGCGGCTAAGAGTGGTTGCGTGCTGCACTTTACACTTGTACTGGAAAAAATAACGATTTTTAGTCATTTTTGAAAAATTCTACGCCAAATCAATCACGAAAAAAAAGTTTTGACTTCACCACTTCCAGTTTTAGCAAAAAGCGGTAGATTTCTACTTCAAAATTGTACAAAATACACAGCCTGTTAAAAAATGAAAAAAAAAAAAAAAAAAAAAAAAGTTTTTTCATACAATTTCTTTTCTAATTATAGGGTCATTCCATCGTGACTAACGTAACATTCAGAGCTGATTTTGTAACTGTTTTTACTTGTAACTTAAAGGATAAAAAAATATTTTTTAGTTATGCTGGTGGATTTACAATGTACATGGTATCTATGTATCATTTCTGCTGAGAATTTAAAACAAAATTACTGACAGTAGATTTTTTTTTTCAACCAAAAGAGCAGCGTGACTAACATAACATTTTTTCTGAAAATTAATGCTCATGTTGTGGGGCAAAAATTTCTCAAAGATCAGCAATATAGCATATATTATATGTTTCAGCATATATTACATGGCATACTTTTATTATAGGTTAAGATTTTTAACTGCCCCAAAATGGTTAAAAAATCACTATTTTTACCAGCAAAAAATGTAATGCGCAGTCAAAACGCAACCACGCCAGATACCCCGCATGGTGCATTTTTCTTATAGTTATTTAGCACTCAAATAACTTTTCTAAATAAAGAAAACGTAGCTGCTGAGACATTGGTATAAGATATTAAAATCACGTTGAAAGAACGAAGGCAAAGAATGGCCATTTCATTTGGTTCTGATTAAACTTTATTCACAAAAAGAACAAAACTGGACGGGACATGCGTTTGTGCGAGGAGCAATCCCAAATTGCTTATTTTCCAATGAAAACGACGCCGGTTTCGAGGATGTTTATTTCATCCCGTTCTTTGTATAGGTACGGTTTACTCCCTAATGACTTTTCTCATTCCCGAAGTTGTAAAAACACCTCCGGAATGGTGTTTCTCACCTTAAAGAGACACTATAGGCGGAAGGTTCAGAGGCAATTTTTAAGGATGTGTCCAAAAACGGCTAGATAGCAGACTTTTGACAACATGGGAAGCATATGACAAGTGGACTGCATGTTCTAAGGAGTATTTCAAAAAAAAATCCATCAGCATTTGGAGGGTTAGTTCATATGATTTTGCTATTAGTTTGTGATTTTTCCTTATTTAAGAACAATCGTTATTCACATGCCCCACTTTTTCACATTGCCTCACATTTATCTATGTGCAATAACTCCAGTGAACATTTTGTTCCAAATTCACCCAAAACAAGTTCCAACAAAATTCATTTCAAAAATGAAATTTGTAACGGAACATACATCAATGATTTATTCTGAGAAAAATAGGTTCAATGCTAAGCAATTACACTCTACAAGCAATTCTTGTAAAACATTTAAATGCAAATAGTTCCTCGAATGCTTATTCTTCATTTTATAATATTTTTCGAACCAGCATTGCTTCATTGTTTGTTCAAAATTGTTTGAAATTTCTTTCGTTTAAAAATGATTGATTATCTTTGCAACAAAGGAAAGTGGGAAATACCTGAGATTACAGTTCGTATTTTTCTTTAAATAAAGCAGCATGAAGCAATTGAAAAACGTATTTAAATTTATGGATATTATGGCACTTTTCACTAAAGAGTCAAATCAGTAGGAATGTTCTAAGACATTTTGGGGAAAAAATATTAAGTTGAGCTTGCGGCATACCTGCTCGACTTTACCAGTAAATGCGTGGATTAACTAGTAAAATTTTAACTTTTCACTACAGCAACTGTACAATGTTATAAAATTTACTCTTTATTTTTCATTGTAAGAGGTGATATTTGGCTTTATGTTTAGAGAGCAGTTAAAAGAAAAATGCGATGGAAGTAAAATGTTTGCAGTTAAATGGAAAAAATATTAAAAACCAGTATTTTTAAATATAATTTGAAGATTAATGCTATTTATCTATACATTATATTGGGATAGATAAGCAAGTATGAGATATAACATTAACCCTTTAACGGGCACAAGACGTTTCTCTCCAAAGTTCACATTTTGCATTATAATTTGAAAAATGAAGCTTATATATGACCAAAAAATGTATTTTTTTTTTAATTTTTTTGTTGTGGCTTCTGTTTTTAAGAGGGTGAGTAAAGTTAACCACCGTCCATTACAAACAATGACATTTCACTGATTTATTCAATAGAATAAATGTAAAATACGAATAATTTCACAAGTAAATGTGCATTCGTTGTAAAACTATTCGTCATTAGTTATTTTTGAATTACACATTTTTTAGTTACGCATGAACTAAGTGATAGAAAAACTAAATACAATGTAAATCACTAACAATACTTTTAGTTTGTCTGATGGAACAACATGAAACATGGAGCAGCTCATAATGGAACATTACATGTTGTACATAAAACTTTTGTGCGTTTCTAGTGGGTTTTTAAGTTCTAACGTGGTGGTGAGATATTTACCACCGCCTTAAAAAGGGTTAAACTGAAGGCTTATATTTACAGTTCATACGGATTTTTCCTTTCCGAACCTTTTACGTTTCTTCGCAAGTAAATGTTTTTTCTATCTTCAATACATGGATCACATTACCCTATGATTTAGGTATTGTAGCAGAAAGTGTGGTTAATGCTCACTTTTCCAATTGTACCGTCATTGGTGTGAAGTCCGAATTATACAGTACACACAGGACCTGTTTATAGGGTAAGCTATTCATGTTACATCAATAAATTCACACAGAGAAAGGACAAGGGCAAGAGAAAGTTCATCTATTCCGTTGCCGGTATTCTAACCAGCAGTCTTTCCATCTGGTAAGACTCTTCTGACTGCTTGGCAAGGTATCCAAAGTAGCACTTCTCTGAGTTTTAATATCGCTTATGCTTTCGTAAGAAGATACAGCAGTCAAATGGATCAAGCAGAAAAAGGAACAAAAATGCTATGTTTATGTTTGTAAAAGAAATACATTAAAGGGTTGCAAAAAGTTACATTCTGGATTAAAATTCGTAAAAACTAATAGAAAGGAGAACAAATCAATATTGCAAAACATAGACATTTCTGCAATGCTCTACAGCATTGTTGGTTCTTGACGGAAAAAGTCAAAAATATCTAATTAGTAGGATATAGGGACATCAGTAAAAGCGGTCGACAAATCATGATTTTACAGTGTACTCTTAAGCGAGGAGTTTGGCGTTAGTTTTCACTTGATATTTATCTTTTATTGTAAGCAAGCAATGATACTTGACGAAAAAGACAACTTATTTTTCCAACATTTGATCATAACAACTGTCGCTTTTCTTGTTTTTAACAGATTTTGAATAAGACTCACCCAAGGACGAACTCCAGCAAGTAATGAACTAGAGATGCACTAAATTCATGATCCAATCTTTGTTTACATAGATTTGATTGCATTGACCTTTCCTTAGTAGCAAGGCCTATCATGACAAAGAAAAAAAATGCTTTTTTTTTTAAATCTTTTTGAGTAATATTGTAATTCTTTAAATCATTTTTTGAAAAAAATAGTAAGGGGAGTTTTTTTTTGCAAAGACAAATGTGAACAGTAGCATATCTATTCCTTACTTATGATACTAATACTTAAACTTCGACACACACGGTGACAAATTCCCTTCTATTTGTAGATATGCCTATTATGTGATCATTAAATCAATAAAACATACATACTCTCGCTTCAAGCTCGATATTTAACATTTTAATTCTAAACAGCAAAATACATACCAAAATGTGTAACACGTTATGACTCAGAAACTCAGTGGAAGGTAATTTTCTCTCTCTTGGCCCCTCTAAATTTGAACCATCGTTAAACGGGAGGTCCCGGCGCTTTAGCATCTCTGGCATAATCGCGCTGCTACAAGGAGGCCCCCCTCTCCCTTTGGAACAGTTCAGTTACGATTCTAGACGCCGTGGAGCCAAATAAAAATATGGTCCGGTGGGGCACACAGATTCTCGCCAAACATCAGTAAGTGGTGGTAGGTGGGGAGTTAGCGTTACCCAGACCACACCACGTGGAGGCCCCCACCATTATGGCCCTTAAGTATCCACGTGCATTAGGGTTAAGCAAAAAAAAAATGAATTTTTGATTTTCGTAAACGGGTACCTTTCATTTACTGTGAATGAGGCTAAGTATCAATTCTGTAAAATATTTCACTTTTGCGACATCATCTTTAGTCTGCGCATTTAGCTTGAAATTTTGAAAATTTTGAATTTTTTTAGATTTTTCAAAATTTTCTTTAAAATATTGCGAATGAAAAAAATAGTGACTGGTGGTTGTTAAATAAAAGAGAAATGTCTGAAATATACAAAACAATTTTTTTAAACAATTTTAGATTATGATTTCAGTCTACGCACTATGTTCAAAGTTCATAAAATTTCCGGAAAATTTTGAAATTTTTAACATTTTTTAACTGTCTTCAAAACCCTTTTTTTTATTCATTTTGTTATTACTTTGAACCGTGCAAATCTTCGCTAGCTCATGTGGAACTACCCAGGACTCATCACGAGGAGGTGACCGCACTTCGAGTCCTACCCGTGACCCTTTCCTTCCAACCAATGCGAGCACACAGTTGCATTTCTTAGATACGTCTTTACCAGTTAAATTGTTTTTTTTTTTTTTTTTTGTGTCGAAATTTGATAGAATATTTCTGTCAGATATCCTCGTTTTTACTAACCTTTCTATTTTACTGTGATCACATACCAATTTTGAAGAGTTTGTGACCTCTTTGACAGCTCTTTCAACTGATTGAGTCTGTGATGGATAGCTAGCTTAAAAAGAGTTCATTCAGAAATCACATTTAAATTCTCACCTTCCAGTAATTTTTGTAAATATTGTGTTGGAAAATTACGTGTAATAGGTGACTTTCTAACTTCCACATCATGCCAAGAAATCATATCGATGTATTCTGATACTCAAAAATCTATTTTTGAGATCTAAAGTGTTCTCACTTGTTTGCTTGTTTGTTTTCTAGATTGAGCGTTTATAATACGTTTTAAAACCAGTTTTATACTCTATCTTATAAACAAACATTGATAACAGCATAGTATTATAGGGTGCAAATTATACATTACTTTGAATGGATGTGAATCCAATTTTCTTTTCTTCCCCGGAGAGATAAGTGTAAGCTCTTTATAATATCCCACAAATTCATAGCTCCATTAGTAACGTCTGCATTGCACGTCATTCTAAAAGATCAAGGAAACTTTTACCGCGACAGTTGCGAACTCTTTTAAAAACTGGATTCTAAAGATTATGTTTGCTGTACTCAACCATCTGCCTTGGGAAAGTTTTCCTGGACTTCTGTTTTCTAATTCTTGAGAAAGCTTTCCCGGACTTGTCTAATTCTAGGGAAAGCTTTCCTGGACTTCTGTTTTCTAATTCTTGGGGTATTTTCCCAGTTCAAACTATTTTGAACATACCAGGAAGATACTATAGCTTAATTTACTTTTATGGCCATCATTGATCTCATCAATGACGAACTCAATAGGTTCATATTGAGCTGATTTGAAAGTGAAAGAAGCTGCCTCCTCAGGTATGAAGTAACTTAACTGATATATCTGGTGCAAAGTAACACACCAACTGTGGAAGATTACATCGCGCTAATGTAAATATAGCATAACATTTTATCAACTTCTGTATAAGGTTACACCATAATTATTTGTTAAAAGAAAAAAGAGTATTTCTCATGCTAGAAGATTATTTTCAATTAGTCGTTCATTTAAACATTTTTGTCACGATCATGCTTTCCTACTAACAATCATAAGTTGTTTTAACTATACGCGATAGAATGGAACACCAAACCGCGAACTTACTGCATAGAGAGCAAACGTGTTTTACCCCTCGGCCGGTTATGGAAAATCATGTTTACGCTTATACGAGCTCTGCAATGATGTTTGTCTTAACGCATGCGTTTTAAATAACACCCCAGTAATTTTAACGCTTGGTGAATCTACATATATACCTAACATGAAACTTTCCTCCAACAATTCGAGTACTTCTTAAACGGAACAAAAATAAGTGACTTTATTTGCTTGAGCCGTACGAAAGAATGGCTTTCCGGACAATTTGAGGAAGATACTTTGAGTAAAATACAGGGCATATTCTCTACCTTCACATCGCTCCCACATCCCTTACTTCATTTGTAATGCTTTCGATTTTCACTTCTTTAGTCGTCATTTGCCTATTTTTTATACCACACCAAACTTGAAACAAAACTCCTTACTTGATTTATATATTTTCCACTCATTTCAACTTTACTTTCCCTTTAGTTTTTAAATGAATTGATTACTCAAAGTTTGCACCGACGAAGCTCATTTATTAAAGATAATCACAAAAACCTGTCTGCCACAGTAGCTACTACTACCCCAAAAGAAACACGCACGGGAAAGAAAGTTAGACTAAGACTAACACAAATTTTATAGCTGTAATAAAGAATGACTGCGGAGTAGAATTCAAACTACGGAATGCTCGCAGAATAAATTTTATTGCTCCCAAAGCAATACATATGAACCTAGACTAACAGCAACGGCTTAGGACTATAAAGTGTCTTATCAACAAAAGACTGCGCAAATGCCGTAAAAAGCTCTGAAAGAGCTGTCATAAAACCAATTTCGACAATTCAACTAGAGTTATGTGATATATTTCTCTGATTTGCATGGTAGGAATTTCCAATTCTAAAAATTTGTTACAGTAACATAACAATGGATTGTTTGACAGCTTCGGCAATGCCCCCCCCCCCCGTTCACACACAAAAATGCATTTTAAGAAATTAATAAGTATATATTTAATTGTATACTAAATACATATCTGTAAAACTGTAAAAAAAGAGACTTGAAAATACCTTAAGGCGATATAGGGAGAAACACTTTTGTATTGCTGTGGAGGGAGTAGAAAAAAAAAAAACAAATCCCTGTAGCAAATTCGGAAAACTTTCTAACAAAATGAAAACGAAGCTAATAGCACAAAGTTTCTCCATTAACTAGTGCTAAAAATTTTATTTCTTAGAAGAATTTTAAGTTGAAAAATGTTTCACATAATTTATTTACATAAAAGTATATTTTGCAAAACAATAAAGCGCACTAAGCAAGTGTTAAATCTTGCTTAAGTTTATAATGAATAATAAAGGTGAAAAGTTATTGTTTTTTTCTTAGTTGAGTTAAAAGGGTATAGAAACGGCAAAACATCGTAAATTAATCTTCATAAAAGCATCGATATTAGGGTGGAACGAAAAAAGTAAAGTTTTGATTTTCAATTTGCCTCAGTGTGGAAAAGTTGCCTTTTCATGTAAATAATATATAAAAAAATATGAAAAATATTGAAGCTCGTCTTGAGGTGCCGCAAGTAGGATAAAGTATTGCAGAAATGCAATTTTTGCTCTATTTTCAAGTTTTTTTCAAAAATTGTTGTACTCATCTTTTTTCTTTAAATGCGGTCAAAAAAGTAACTATTACGCCAAAAGCGCCACATAACATTATTTTTTAATGTTTGGATGATTTCTTGAGGTTCCACAAAAACGATGAAGTTAAGCACAAGCGCTTTTTGCCGACTTCACTAGAATCTGGGAGCATAAGACGTAGCAGTAGCGGACGTTTAGAGGGGCGTTAATGGGTAGCAGTGATTTGTATGAATAGGGGTCAAGCTCATATCAGGTGTCAATACCTTTGCCGAATTCACTTTTGTTCGCTTCTATCATGTAACAGAGTAACGTAAAATATCGGTAGTTGGTGAGCTATTTCAGCGTTGTGAGCCAGAACAGCTCAGTTTAAGCAAGTGCAGACGAGACATCAGTAAGAATGTCCTATTTTTGGACACTAGTGATTTAAGTGAAGTTTTACTACCTACTTACGAAGAATTAATGAAAGGTCACTGTTTCATTAAGCGCAGCCTCAAAAATTGGTCACGTCAACCTAGAAAGGATTCTTCTGTGAGTAAAATATATGATAATTTAGATTCTAAATTGGGACAAATTTCCTCAAGAGATATATTCCAGTTGCTTCTAAACAAAGAATTTGATCAACGACAAAAGTTTATCATGCAAAATACAGGAATTTACAGTCTTCAAGAAGAAAAAGAACTGACTCGATCCTCGTTAAATTTAGAAAAGAATCTAAACGTTTATTTCTTGTTGATGCCTACATTAGACTACAAGAGAAAAAACTTTGATACTTGCAGTTTGTATGAAAGAAAAGAAGGTGCCAGTTTTAGACCAAAAGTCTCTAAAGCAGTTAAAAATAACCTTCCTTTTTTAGAGAACATATATAACTTAAGTACAGGTTAGAGATATTTAGTAGATAAGTGTAAAAAGGTGAGCCAGTTCAAGATTTTAACTTTATATTAATCCACATAGGAGCATACACTTTAACAAAGTACTAACACACTTTAACAAAGTACTGAGACAGATAATCTTGAGGTTTTCAGTTTAATTTGTATTTACCACGAACAATCGAAGTATGCTCTATCTTTGCATATGTAAGTCACTTGAAGTGATCAAGTTTTCCAGGTTTTTCGAAGATAAATCTAGTGAGGTCCCACTTGATATTACGATACACTTAATAAATATTTCTGATCAGTACTTAAGTCATGTATGTTCTCTAAAAGAGGAAGGTTGCTTTCAATTGCTTTTTGTTCTAAAACTGGCACCTTCTTTTCTTTCATACAAACTGCAAGTATCAAAGTTTTTTCTCTTGTAGTCTCATGTAGGCAGCATCAAGTAATAAGCGTTTAGATTCTTCTATAAATTTAACGAAGATCGAGTCAGTTCTTTTTCTTCTTGAAGATTAAATTCCTGTATTTGTCATGATAAACTTTTATCTTTGCTCAAATTCTTTGGTTAGAAGCAACTAGAATAGATCTCTTAAGGAAATTTGTCCGATTCTAGAATCTAAAGTCTCAGATATTTTAACCACAGAAGGATGATCCTTTCCAGGTTGACTTGATCAATTTTTGAGGTTGTGCCTAATGAAACAGTGACTTTTCTTTAATTCTTCTTAAGTAGGTAGTAAAACTTCACTCAAATCACTAAAGTGTCCAAAAATAGGACGTTCTTACTGATGACTCGTCTGTACTTGTTTAGACTGAGCTGTTTTAGCTCACAACGCTGAAATAGCTCACCAACTACCGATATTTTATGTTACTCTGTTACATGATAGACGCGAACAAAAGTGAATTCGGCAAAGGTATTGAAACCTGATCTGAGCTTGGCCCCTATTCACACAAATTACTGCTATCCATTAACGCCCCCTCTAAACATCCGCTACTGCAACGTCTTATGCTACAAGATGCTAGCGCCATCGGCAAAAAGTGCGTTTGTGCAAAACTTCATCGTTTTTGTGGCACCTCTAGAAATCATCCAAACATTAAAAAAGAATGTTATGTGGCCGTTTTGGCGTAATAGTTACTTTTTTGACTGCATTTCAAGAAAAAAAAATAAGTATAACAATTTTTGAAAAAAACTTGAAAATAGAGCAAAAATTGCATTTTTACAATATTTTATCCTACTTGCGGCACCTCAAGACGTTCTTCAATATTTTTCATATTTTTTTTATATCTTATTTACATAAAAAGGCAACTTTTCCGCACTAAGGGAAATTGAAAATCAAAACTTTAGTTTTTTCGTTCCACCCTAATCGATATGCCTGTTTTTCCTTTTTTTTGTATTTTTCTGTTCAAATACTCATTACAAAGTTATAAACATCAGAGCCGCCTTCACTAGGTGATATCCCTAAAGCCCAAAAATAATGTGATACCATTTATATTAATCTTTTATTTCGAGATTCGCATTTTATAATTTTCAAAGGCCGCCTCTGAACGTCAGAAGTTCCCTAGTTTTAGTTGATATTCCCAAACGCAACGATAGCACTTAGTAAAAGTACATAACCATTACTTGATTCGTTCAAAAGACGACTTCTTTTTTTTTTTTTTTTGATACAATGTTTGCTACATGTTGGCCATACAGCTGTATATGAGCCTTAACAGTACCAAGGAGTTTTATTCAAAATAGGGCAACATACAAGTAACACTTCTAAGCCATATTTCGAATGAGATACACAGTTTTTGAAAAAATTTCCCTAAACTAAAAAATGATCACCCAAGAGACTAGTTGTAAGGACAATATACCTAACACAAAATCTAAAATAAATAAGACTGATAAAGGCCAGGAAAGTACTCGACTTAAGTAATAATGAAAAAAGTTTAAAATGATATCATTCGAAAGAGCATAATGAGACATGTCTTTGACCCAAAGATCAAGTGCCCTCGTCCCCTCGTTTTCGAGATAAGGGGTCTTAAAGTCGGCCGAAAATGAGCCAAATTTGAAGAGTTGGCAAGAAATTGAAGCTAGCTCCAGATTCACCCTTCCGCTGCTTGCTTGACATCGCATCATTTCCATGTTAGGTCATTCGCAAAGAAAGTAAAAGATGTTTAACGTTAACCCTTTACTTGTATGAACTAAAATAAGGAATGCTGATTAAGACTATGATGTAGAAAGCAGAGAGCTTTATCCAGAGCAGCGAAAACTTTACAAAGAAGTTAAAGTTTTATCTTTTTACGATTGATAACAATACATTTTAGAATTTTAGTTATTTGATGTTTTTTTACTGAATTAAGTTGTATGTGTTACTAAATAAATAATTCTTGATAATTAAATAAGTATGGAAAGCAGCTAATATGAGCTCATGTGCAAAAAAATTAAAGAAAAAATCTTTGGGGTACAAATTAAATTGTCATGGATTATGATATCAGTTCTCCTTTTTAAAAAAAAATCGATGCAAAAAGTTTCACTATCTGCCAACTCTTAGCAAAAACATATTTTTTTAAATTGAAATCGAGAAAAAATAAATATTTTTTAAAAGAAAACGAATTAGTAAATATCAATAGCTGCAAAATTATATCCACGTCGAAAATTACATCAACGGTAGAGGGAAATAATTATTTCCATTCTTAAAATATACTAATAGAGTCGGCATTCATTGTAAAAACCCCTGCCGTTCAAACAAATTAGTCGCTGTAGCGAAAAGTCTCTGTAACGTGAATGTAAAACATATTGCATGCTAATTTCGTGCTGTTTAAAAACACTAGAATAGCTTTTACTAGTTCTGATATATGTTCAACGGGTAGGAAAAGAAAGGTGACAAAATTGTAAATCAATACAAGTTTTAGCTTACTTTTCTGTAAAAGTAGAAAATAGGTGAAAAAAAATCATGAAAGAAGGCCTGATGCACTGAAAAAAAAAAAACGCTCAAAACAATTGAGTCGAAAAAGCACAACTTAATAAAAATAATTAAATACACAGAAAAATTTAAAATAGGAAAGTTGGTTTTGAGCTGCGGAAACTGTGTACCTGTCAGTCTGTCTATTGGTCAGTTTTTCTGCCCCCCCCCACCGCAATAACTTTTGAGTGCATAGTCCGATTCGATTTTTTTTTTATCGAAAGATCTCAGTGAGGACAATACACTCCCATATTCGACTTTTTGATTTGAATAATATTTTATTCAATTTCGAATTTCGATTTTTCCCCCTGTCCTCACTTATAACTTTTGAAGGAACAAGTTCGATTCGAGCGAACATTTTTTTTTTCGAAATATCTCAGAGAAAACATCCTCATTCCTGTTTGATTTTTTTTATTTGAACACATTTTCATTAAATTTTGAGCTTTTTTTTTTTTTTTTTTGAAAGACCATTCTTACATACCCAGTGATGCAATTGAGCAAAAATGTTTAGGAGAACTCACTTTGAATTATAGGGGACCCATCAAAAGAAAGTGGTTTGAAAAAATTTATATTTGCAATTTTTACAATTAAAAACCCTAAATATACCCCTCCCCCATACTACAGAATTGTACGAACACTTAAAAAAAATAATTTAAGAAAAACAGGAGGTTCAGTTGTCACCTCCTGTTGACAAGGGCCCCTTAACAAGGGGACTCCCCTTAAACAAGGGTGCTTTAATCGCAAATAGTACGATAAAATTGAATTTTGATGTGTTGTTTAAAATTGTTTTTCCTCTTTGAAAAGCTCTCTGCTTTCCATGTCATAGGCTTGATAGTCGCTTTTTGCTTTAACTCGCACAGGTAAAAGCAAAAGATTATTGTAAAGCCGTCTTTCAAAGCTTTGCAGATAACCAAAAATGGGAATCAAGTTTCCCGTTGGACGCAAATTGTGTAATCGCACCGCAGCCTCAGAGGCCTAATGTGACTCAATCGCTTATTAATTAAAAATGTTTCAAAGTACCGATATAATTCCAAAAGTATCAAAAAAAAAAAGCTTTTCTTACGAATCTGCTTAAAGAAGATAAAACACGATTTTATTAATAAATTAGTTATCTGCTTACACTCACTTCAGCAACAATTCAACTACATGGGCGATTCTCTGTAAACTCGTCATTTTTCACAAGAAATCTGTCCGGGCACGGTTTTTTGAAATGTTCGTATAATTATAATACTATTGCTCAGATAATGAATCTATTACTTTGGTTTGAAAGAGGGCCGATTGAAGTTTGTTTTCTGATAAATCATGATAGGGGGTACGTCCCCCGCCTAGTATAATTAGGCAGGGGACTGTGCTAGGTGACTGTGTTTTTGCTCTTCTTTGCGTAATATCTGCAAAACTATTGGCACATAATTAGTTAGGAGACTACCTATCAATTTTGGCACAAATAGTGGACATAATAACTAATATGTTTTATAATTAAATTAATTGACATTAATAAAATCACTTCCCAGAGGACTGTTTTCGAAACGACCCTGATGCATACTTTCATCACAAATGTGGCTCTCAAACTAAGCATAGTAACGTTTCAACACCGTTCTCGGCGATTTCGGCAAATTGACACTAATTACTTTAAACTTCATGTCAAAAAGAATTTGCAAAAGTTATAGATTTTTCGTAAAACAGCTTTGAATTTGTTTCAGGGGACTGTTTGAAAAAACTCTGGACAGAATTCACATGACAATTTTAAGTTTTAGAAATATGTAATTATACCTTATTTCATTAGAAAAATATAGCGTCATTATTCTATTTTTAGATATTAATTGCCAAATTTATGTAGTGTTAATAGGTTTTTTGAAAGATTATCTTTAACAGTTAGACTATGGGATTGGGACAGCCAGGGGACTGTGCTTTTAGCGCTTAGACAATTTCTAGAAAAAAAAAATTAAATTGTTATCACTCCAAATACAATTGTGCCACAAAGTATTAATGCTTTACTTGTATTAAGAGCGATAATTACTTTATTACACTTTATTATTTTTTAATACTCAGTCCGGACAGCCAATTACCAATTTACAGAGAATCGCCCACATAAGAACTATGTTTTTCAATCTAAAAGGTGTCTCTCTAAAATAATCCTACAAAAAGCACGCAGTTCAAGATTATAATTGCAGAATGCATCGGTCTGCAGATATTATAGCAATAGAGATTTTTATAGCAATAGGCCAATACATAAAATGCATCTATCGTTGGTTGGTTGGTGTGGTTGGGTTTGTTGGTTGTATTGAGTTTTATTGGCGCAACTGCCTTAGTAAGCCATACTACGCCAAACGATGGTTTTATGCAAAAAAATTGAAGAAATGTTAGAGCTAAAATTATATAAAATATAAAGTTTACAATTGCAAATGATAAGACGGAAGCAAGAATTATCTAGTCATTTTGGTAGGTTGGTTGGTTTGATTGGATTTATTGGCGCAAAAGCCTCATAAGCAATACTGCACCAAGCGACATTTATGCTTAAAATAAAGGTATGCAAAAACAAATATTATTGAAATGCGACGGACATAAAACCTAAATTTTAAGAATATTTCTAAAAGATACACATTTACAAAGTTTAAATTCTGAACAAGTCTAAATTAAAAACTGTTTAAAAAAGTCGATAAAAACCAGTAACAGAATAGACGATATAATGCAAGTGCATCTATGGTTTGAAAATTGTAAAGAAAAAATATATAACAATTAATTTGTTAGTGTCAATTTATAAAAATAATGAAATGAAAAAATAGTTTAGAACATAATTTGAAATGAAAATAGCAGTTAATGTTTTTTTTTTTTTTTTTTCAATTTGTTACGGTTTTTATCTCTGGATGCCTAACGTCGCCATAAGAAATTTCTTTAGATGACATTCAAATTGCTCTAATCACGTTACTAAATAAACAGCATACCGAAGTTATGCAGATCAGCAATGAGTATGTACATTTTTGCATCAACTGCTTTCAACCTAATTTATGGAACAAAATGAATTATTCTCTTAACTTAGCTTCTTCCGGGCATCATAAAAGTACATTAATATTTGAAAAATGGTAAACTCAATTTGTTGTGTCATAAAAAGAGATAACAGAAGCAATCGTCAAGTGATTTATGATGTACTTTGCCGTTTAGCAGTAAAACGCGATTATTTACCAGGATACTTGTCGCAAACACAAACAACGAAGAGAATAAATCCATTAACCGAAGCCGTTTCTGGAAAACGTCAGCAAAAATGTATCTTTATTGGAAAGGAATTGCTGGCAATGAGATAACGTCAGTTGTCATAAATCATAGAAAAATTCTAACTATGCGTGGAAAAATTTAGGTGTATGCGAAAAAATATATTGCATGTTTTTTAAATCAATGGCTATTTTTTCATGTAATGAAGAAAAAAACTATAATTTGTCTTTAACGTGTGTGTTGTGTGTGTGTGTGTGTGTGTGTGTGTGTGTGTGTGTGTGTGTGTGTGTGTGTGTGTGTGTGTGTGTGTGTGTGTGTGTGTGTGTTGTGTGTGTGTGTGTGTGTGTGGTGTGAGTGTGTGTGTGTGTGTGTGTGTGTGTTGTGTGTGTGTGTTGTGTGTGTGTGTGTGTGTGTGTGGTGTGTGTGTGTGTGTTGTGTGTGTGGTGTGTGTGTGGTGTGTGTGTGTGTGTGTGTGTGTGTGTGTGTGTTGTGTAGTGTGTGTGTGTTGAATAGACTTAAGCATATAGGACAAAAACTAATTTTGCTAGTTTTACAAACTATTTCTTTACTTTTTGGTCCACAAGCAACTGGTAAAGTTTATAGAGATAAATAAACAAAACACGTGCATTAAAGTGGGTGATAAATGAAATAAAATAGCCGAATTTCTCAATTTTAGCAATTACAGTTTTTATTGAACAATGATAAATTTCTATGTGTTTTTTTTTTTTTTTTCAAACTCAAACGTCGTGTAGTACCTCTTCTAAATTGGCAGTTTGCTAACGTCTCACGTCCCAGTACTTCACAACCCGCTCACCGGCACAAGGAACGACTCCTATGCAAGACTTGGTGAACACTGGTGGTAGATGGCGCATCTGTTGAGTTGCCGGGTCACTATTATGGGCCTACGAATATGTGTTTTTCTCGGGGTTTGATCGAAGGCCATTTGTAATGGTAACCTAGTAATTGAACCACTGAGCCAAAAAAGCTAGAAGTCTAGTAGTAAAAGTTGGTTATGTGAGCTCAGACGTACGCCATACACTTATAGCAATTCATCATTGCGAAAATTGCGTGGTTTGAATTCGAAAGGTATTTTTGTCAAAAATTATTTTTCTATTTAAATTAAACCAAATATTCAAAAGTAATAACTAAATTAGAGACTGGAATTGTATAACCCCTAAATATATTTGTTTATCACAGCATACAAGAAAGCCTCAGGGTCCAAAATATGATCTTAACTGTGACCTATTGCGTCCAGTTTTGAACAGAAATCAGAGCAACGAATTCTCTGAATATAGAACATAATTTAAAATACAAAAGTAAAAAAAATAAATAAATAAAAAATCACGAAACGATTATTAAATTTTGCATACATGGTTTAAAAAATTACCTTTTTTGTTACTAATAAACATTATCCGAACTAGCATTTTAATTTTTTATCGTGGCATTAGAGTGTATTAAAATTTGTCAAATTAATTTAGAAAAGAAGCAATTTATTTCAATTTCGAAAAGTTTTGCAAGCCAATTGGAGAGCAGTATGGCTTCCTGTAGTTCAAGCTTTCTCGCAGAAAGTAGACAAATTACAAGTAGGCGTCAAAAAACAACATCATAGTAGTTAAAATGTAGATGTTGTTTTAAAACCAGGAGGCCTATTTCACTTTCACAAGGCACAAAAATCGAACAGAAAAGAAAACTGGTCACAACTTGCTTTTCCGTGCACTAAAACTTTTTCAATTCACTTCTTTATGAATATTTGTTAACCCAAAATATATTTCTATGTATTTTTAATGGAATTTCTATGCACAATTTCTGCATCAGTCACTTAAACAATAGCCATTTATTCGCTACAAGTACCGAAAAAATTTAGCAGCATTTGTTTTGCAACTGGTTTTAAAAGTACATAAATGTTTTTCACTTCAAAAAACAAAATTGCTACAGCAATTACGCTTTTTAGTAAATAGAACAAGAATCTTCAACGCAAATTTAAAATGAAATCCTCGTGCTTAAGTTTTGTTTTTATTTTGTTTAAAAAGCATCTAGAGTACTTCAGTGTTTGCCTGAAATGATGCAAATTTGTTTTTATTCAGCACATGATTGATTGCCGTTTCAGCAAAGAAAAGTGGAGATGATCTAGGCTTTTTCCCTTTTTATTGTGAAGAAAGAACGATTGAATGAAAAATCATCTTACGCTTCTTGGTTATTGTGCTACGAATTGGAAGAAAACTGAACAAAAGCGCTGTTTTAAGGATACTTAAAATAATTATGATGAGATAAAAAGTTTTGAATGGGACAGCTCTAAAATTGTGATTTTTGAGGTACAATGCCTTTTTTGCTGTTTTGCATTTGCTGTGCAAGAAAAAATCGAGATACGCTTGTTTTTGGAAGAGCATTGCATTGTCTAAAGGTAAGCATTTGAGCAAAAAATTTTAAGGCAATATTATTTTATGCAGAACAAATCTGCAAGTAAAACTGCGTTAAATATCAGGTGAGGTTTAAATTAGTTTTAATCACAAATGAATTAGTTTAAATAGGTTAGAAAGTTTAATATAAAAAATAAAACTTTGTTTATTTTAACCCTTCACTGCACGATTTTTAATTACAGATAATTATTTTTATGAAAAAAATCATATGTTACCTCTAAATAGCCCTGAAATCAGGAAAAATGAAGAAAAAAATTAATCTTAAAAATTTGCACCAAAATTGATGTTTTAATTGTTTGTTCAACATATGGCACAAAGCACATAGTATATGCTCATACTGATAAGTGTAATAATCTACAATGTGTTTTGTGCCATAAGTGGAACAAACAAATTTTTGCCACTAAGTACAGCATATATATTTAAACATTTTAGAACAGAAGAAATAATGACTAAGCACACTTCTTACTGTAATGCAGATACTCTATTTTTCAAAAGCAAGAACTGTAATACTTAGACTATAGTGCAACTAACTAGTGCATAAAAACCACAATAAACTGTTATAGCAATGTTCCAGAAGGGGCACAAAGCTCAGTTTAACTGCATTTAAATATCAGAGGAATATATGAGGGTTTTTTTTGGTTTGTGCCAGATCAGGCACATCATGCAGTGAAGGGTTAATGTCTATAGATTTAAAACTTTAATAATTAGATAGAAACCAACATTTTCTTTCACATGCTTTCCAAAAACTGTATCTAAAAAGGTTATCCTTACACACCTGTTCCAGATATTTGCTAGTTTTCTTTTCTAAAACAAGCAACTATGTTTTTTTCTTATATCTTCAATGAAAAAATCGATTCATACAATGAAGACAACATATACAAACAGGTTAACCCTTTCTGGACAACATTTTTTCCAATCAAGGAAACAATTTTTTCCTTCCAAATCTCGATCAAGGTAGACCATAGGAAGCACACCTACATATTTTTGAAGGACTTACTGCTGCCGGCAGATACGAATGTGCCAAAAGCGTCACAATGTTCTATTGTGGAATAAATCACTTAACAACTGAGGCAAAATAATTCTGGAGGTATGTGCCGAATTCGGCACACCTGACGTTAAAGGGTTAGTAAGAAACAAATTAGCAATGCAAAGAATTAAATAAAAATGGAGATCAATTCTAGGTGCAGATACTAGAAGAGAGTTCTTAATTTTTCTAGAGCTCCAAAATAATTTCGAAAAGTTAGTTTTAAAATTAGGGCAAACAAATAATAAAGTACAAGGCAAATATTATAAAAGGTTTGTATTAATGAATATACTTCACTCAATTGCGCACAAAAGACACTGGAAATCGAGAATAAAAATGAAGTGTGATTCTAATAAGCAGAGAGTAAAGTAAAAAACAAAGCATAGCGATTTGAACTTCATTCAAAAAATAACATTATCTTTCTCATCTTAGACTAAAAATGTAGTAAAACCAAGAATCAAGCTTCGAGTCAATTTTCGTAAAAAAAAGCAGATCATGCATTTAATTTGACTCGCTGACAACGGGTTGCCAGATATCGCTTTATAACACGACATAAACCTTAACTAACTATTAAAAAATTAACAAGAATTTCGTTTTGAAGTTGCAAGCTTTTTACACAATCTGGGCTTTCTGGCGGGTGGCTATCTAAATAAAACCTAAAATAACATAGATGTTAAAGTGTAAAGTAAAGAGGAAAAGTTATATTTAATAGGATGTGAAAGTGGTGTTAGGATATGTTCTCCAAATTATAAACCTAAAATCACACGGATGTTGAATATATATGAATGAAATAGTAAGTGCTACTTAATATAAAATGAAAATGTACTTTGGCTTAGTACATGAATTGTAACCTAAATTTGACGATCGGTTAAAAAAGCACAAGTTAAATACTAGAACATCAATCATGTAGTCATAAAATGAAAAACTGGCTCATGATAAGGGAAATCGTACAACTTGTAAATGCTACTTATTGTGGAGCAATTTGGAGGAATACTAAAAGTTATCAAAATGTAGCAAAAGAAAATATTTTTGACAAGGTGACCAGTAACATAGAAAAGCAAAATTAATTACCAATATTAAGAACTGCACGTTATTGCAATTGCACCACAAGAGCAATCGAAATTTTTTTGCAAGAAATACAAATTATGATCAAACTTTCTAAGAAAGCTTAATCAAATGGTCTTCTAAAAATAGAAAAAATAATTATGAAGTTGAAGGAAAAAATTTTATTCTCGAAAATTGGTCAGAATTGAGCAAGTTAAAGTTATGTGATGTTATAAAGCTTGGTTTGAATCGTTTTTGCAAAAAAGGAGTTCAGTAAAATAGCATAAGAATAAAAATTATATTTAGGAACTACTAATATTCTCTTTAAAATCTTCAAAAATATTTTTTTTTTACAATTAATCCATTTGGTAACTTTTTGGCAGTATTTAGAAGGTACTGGAATAGTAACATTCAGTTACTGCACTCTTATTTCGAAACTCCAATGTCAACTGATAATTGCTCAACTTACGGGTTCCAAATCAGCTCTTCCCAAAAAGTAGGTTAATGAAAGAATAATTCATACACAAGATAATGACCAAAGTGTTTATCGACAGCGCTCTGTGATTATCGGGAACAGTGTCGAGAAATTGGTCATTAAGGACCGCAGTCCGACTAGTTATTTCTAAAGTTTTCCCCGTTAATAATTGATTAAATGCGCTTTAAGGACAATATTTAGGGGAAATCATAGCATTGGTAACCCGCATTATATGATTTATAACCTTTAATGTAATTAGAGTATATTTGTCACATTTAGATAAGATATACTGTATACTTTATAGCTTTAAAACATTAATCTAGTAGAGATAGTTTTAAAGAAAATGCAGAAGTCTAGTTTAACAGAACTTGGAGTTAAGCAATCACACTGGTTTTACAGCACATTTGTTTTTTTATTTAGTAATATGATAAATAGAAGACTTTAAAAATAATGCAAAATTAGTTAAAAGATAAATTAAATATTTTCAGTAAAAAAAGGTATAAATACCTCATAAGGGGCATATTTCGGGAATTTAATACTTTGAGCAAATATCATTAAAAAAATTTGGTTTAGAACAGATTGCTCATAAATTATGCTGACGCTGTTGCCAATACACATATGAATAAAGTATGTGAGTAATGAACGTAAATGCTTTCAATTACATCCTAGAAGAATTTTTTCTCGGATTACGTTTAACCCTAGATATCACCAATCTCTGCATTGAAAAAGAGTTCCTTGAAACCCTGAAAAACGTGTCTGCAATCAATATGCTGTTTTATGTTTGAAATGAGTTGCTTAGTGTTATTACTAAGCAATTGTGTTTTATGAAACTGTTCCAAACAAAATCTAGCAATAAAAAACAATCTTTAAAAATAAAAAAAATCAAATCGCGTAAGCATTTTTCTGAATTTAAACTAGGCCTTCTCAACATGGTAAAGTTTTTTTATAAAGCGTCATTAAAGACTTCATGAAAATCAAGTAAAAATTGAAAAATATAAGTCTCTAAATGATTTGCTTAAAGAAATGACAAAAACAGAGAGAGAGAGAGCACAACACTAAAAGCATTAGTAAAACTTCAACTTAAAGTATCAAAAGTATTATTGAAGAATACGCAATCATTCTCTTAATCTAATCGCTGCAGTTTCACAGAACATGTGACGAAATTGGAGTCAGAAAATGAGTTTCCACGATGTCCAAAGCTAATAAATGACAACTTTGGAAAAAAGGAAATTGTTTCAGACCAAAAACAAAAACGTAACGCAATAGACATTATATGACAGCTTAATACGCGAGAGTCGAATGGAAAATGGCGCGAGGACTTATTTAATAATTTCCAGTTTGAAACTGTCTTTTTACTTTCTTCTATATCTAATATATAGAAGAAAGTATTGGTTTCGTGAAAATTTTCGAATGTCGAATTTTGACGGATTTGCACGTTTTGAGGTGCGCTGAGTCCATTTCGACCATTTTTGGAAAATGTCTGTCTGTGTGTCTGTCTGTGTGTCTGTCTGTCTGTGTGTGAGTCTGTATGTGTGTGACCAGTTTTTGTGGCCGCGCTAGAGCAAAAACTACTGCATGAAATCGAACAAAAATTTTTGCACATATGTACCACCATGTGAACTGGTGCACCTGACTTTGTTTAGCGAATTCCTCCAAGGGGGGTGGAGCAATCGCACGTGCTCTGCGCGGGGGTGATTGCTATATCTCAGGAAGTAAAAGGCGGAATCAAACGAAAATTGGTCCATAGGTAGACCCTACTGAGTACAGGTGCTGATTCAATTTGTTTGTCAATATCTTGAAGGGGGGTGGAGCAATCGCACGTGTTCTGCGCGGGGGTGATTGCTATATCTCAAGAAGTAATCGGCGGAATCAAACGAAAATTGGTTTGTAGGTAGACCCTACTGAGTACAGGAGCTGATTCAATTTGTTTGTCAATATCTCGAAGGGGGGTGGAGCAATCGCACGTGTTCTGCGCGGGGGTGACTGCTATATCTCAGGAAGTTACCGGCGGAATCAAACGAAAATTGGTCCATAGGTAGACCCTACTGAGTACAGGTGTTGATTTGATTTGTTTGTCAATATCTCGAAGGGGGGTGGAGCAATCGCACGTGTTCTGCGTGGGGGTGACTGCTATATCTCAGAAAGTAACCGGCAGAATCAAACGAAAATAGGTTCATAGGTAGACCCTATTGAGTACAAAAGCTGATTCAATTTGTGTGTCAATATCTCAAAGGGGGGTGGAGCAATCAAAAGTGCTTATTTTGTCATTGCACCTACTGTATCTCGGGAAATATTGCTGCGATTTGAATGAAATTTGGAATAACACTAACTCATTCTGGAAGCAAGCATCGATTAAATTTTGGCGCCAATCGCCCCAGGGGGAGGGTGGGGTGATTTTTGCGCTTAGTCAACAATGCGAAAAATTAATTCATTAAAAAATCGCTTTCACGCTATTTAATTATCAAAACAGCTGAAAACTTTCAATGATTTGAAATTTTTAACTATTGCCAATTTCTTTTTACTAAAAATAAAATGTTTGCAATTAATCTAAACAAGGCTTTTGCAATGATTTCCAATTTCGCTCATTGATTCTGCATTTGCCGGGTTATTACGATAATTGGGAAATTGGAGCTGCTGTCTCCAATTATTCTGGCGAGTACGTATTTTATTTTGTAACCGGAATTCATAAGATAGATATAGAAGAAAGTTTCGTGACGGCCACGACAGCTAGTTTCCCTTGTTTTTTCTAGAAGACGTGAAGCTTTTAGTAACTAAATCTGATCTTGTTAGAAAAGTGCTTGAAGTTTTCCTCTTTTTTCTTTTTACTTGCGCTGAAGGAGATTCCTTTTAGAGTGAAGAAAATTTAATTTCAAGATCCCATCTTTTTTTAGTAAACAACAATATAGAAATTATGGAATACTCTTGCGTGCATCATTATACTTTGTGAGTTTCAAACAAAATATTTAAATATTATGAATGTATCATTGTTCAATAATTTTATTTGTGAAAAAATAACCAGTAAAATCATCTTAAAGCATCATTCGGTACTCCAGAAAGCATGTTTGTGTGTTGGTATGCGAAATCCATAAAAGCAAACTGTCGTAGGGAGCGAAGATAAAATGTTTGGAAGCTTCAATTCAAAGAAATTGGTAAGGTGACATCCGTCCGGATAAGATTTAACTGCACAACTTGCTGTAAGCACTGCGCACTGTCTTCTCTGAAAAAGAAATGAAAATGCTATGATGCTTAAAAAATATAACACAAAAGCTCGTACAATTTTCCAAAACTCATTTACTCTGCACATATACTTTTTTAAACCCCTGTTATCTGATATATTTCTTTCAAAAAGGTATTTTTCACTACTAATATCAAATAACAGAAGTGCACAACAAAATTCTAGGTCATAATTAATCTGTTTTTTCCCTTCAGTGGAGGTTATTTCCCTACATATAATTATAAGGAGATAAGGGCTGTATAGAAAGTTTAGATTTGGAATAGATTTTGTATCTTTTTACTTTTTTTTTCTTTTCTATTTTTTATTGCATTAACCATGCACCTCATTTTGACCATTTTTCCAATTGGAACTATGTATCTAGGACTAACGATTGTGAGAAAGAGGTGCCCCCTTTTTTTTGAACATTTGAAAAATGTAAGAAAATTTCAATTTCAAAAAAACCTAAAAGCTTTTTACTTTTGCAATGTTTTAAAAAAATCTGTTCACTAAATAATCACAATGAAATGCGCATAATTTTCATATTTGTATTAGAACATATTTTGTGATCTTTTATGTACAAAATCATAACCTTTCTCAAAAATTTCGTTTTTAGAGGTTTTACATGCTCTACAAATTTTTCAGAAATACAGTTTCATTATACTGAATGAAAAAATTATTGTTTTAAAGCTATCTTCAACAGAAAAAAATCCTGAGCGATTCCAGTAACATGAAAATACAAACAAAACAACAATATTCTTCATTCTTTTCCTTTATAACACATACAGTGCGTGATCTAAAGTCCCTCATTACTTTTTAAATATTTGAGCTCTACAGCAAAAAAAAAATATTCCAAGTGTTTGAAATAACGTTTAGATTTAAAATGCAAAATTTTTTTTTTTTTGGTTCGTTTGGTCATTTTTAAGATAAAAATCCCTTAGACTTTTTTTTACATTGAGACAATTCTTAAAATTGGTTTATTTAAAGGACAACAAAACTAGTTCAACAACTTTCTTGACATTTTTTAGCACATCATATAGTTTATTATCAGAATAATGTCAACGCTTTTATAACATAAAGTATTCTTCTACTTCAAACCACCCTTGAACCCTTCTTGATGAAGACAAGATAAACTCGTTTTTGATCCCCAAAATTGACAAAATTTTCTCGTAAACGGCAAGGACGAAAAATGTGATCCGAGGTCTTGAGCTCTGTCATCCTAAGAAATCCTTCATGCGGTTGCGTCGATGACCAACTGAATCAGCTCTAAAAAATAAAAAAAAACTGCCTAAGAAATATAATTTCTGATGCGTGGTACACTGTAAAAAATGAATGTGGTACTTATAGTATAATACAGCTAATTTTATAGTAACAAACTGTAAAAGTTGCTAATTTTACAGTAATAAACTGTAAAATTGCTAATTTAATAACTTATTACCGTTCAGTTTACAGTTTTAAACTGGAACCTTTGCTGCCAGTATTATACTGTTATTTCTACAGTATAATGTACCTAATTCTACGGCAATAAATTGCAAAATTGCTAATTTTGCTGTGCATTTAGCAGTGCTTGCTGTGCATTTAGCAGTTTTAAAATGGAACATCAGCTGCCAGTATTATACTGTAAAAACAACAGTTCACTCTCTGCAGTGTAGCAACTGGCTCCCTTCGAAAGTATGAAATGAAGCAATGTTTTACTGATATAAGGGCTGATACAAAAATAATCGATATTGAGATCAAGATGCGAAAGGTAGACACTTTCTTTAGACCCCATTTGATGGACATCGTCTTACTTTTCCCAAACTTTAAGTATGAGTCTTTCCCATTTTTGTCTTTGAAAAAAGTGTAATGAAAAGCTAAGTGTGACTGAAAGAATACTGTGCATAGGTGTAAATACTGCCACGCCTCAACTACACTGAGTGCGTGCGTGCGTGCGTGCGTGTGTGTGTGTGTGTGTGTGTGTGTGTGTGTGTGTGTGTGTGTGTGTGTGTGTGTGTGTGTGTGTGTGTGTGTGTGTGTGTGTGTGTGCGTGCGTGCGTGCGTGCGTGCGTGCGTGCGTGCGTGCGTGCGTGTGTGTGTGTGTGTGTGTGTGTGTGTGTGTGTGCGTGCGTGCGTGCGTGCGTGCGTGCGAGTGTTTTAACGTTTTGCATTAAGTTTGGTGTTTAATTTTCAAAATTAACCACTTCGCAAGAACATTCAGTATTGTTCAAGCTACTACATCTTGGTTTTTTCCTGCTTTTTAAAAATTACTCTGCTTCCATTCCTTCAGCTTTTGAGACCGAATCATCTGATTTCTTCAACTTAGAAACAATATTTAAGTTTTATTTTTTATCAGTAATAATTCGACACATTTTTTCTTTTACAATTTACAAGAAAGAAATAGGTTAGTTATTGACTCATTGATTAATTTAGTTCTTTTGAAGTATCTAAAGAAAGGCAATTTTAAATGAGGTCATAAAATACTTTAATAAATTCTGGGCACAATTTCTCTTTCAAAAATATGTATTTCTTAATACATTTCATATTTTTTTAAACATAATTTTCAATTGATTTATATACAATATTATTACTATTTTCCCCCTCAATTTGCAAAAACAAATTAAAAAATGCATGAACAAATAATTGATTGTAATTTTATAATGAATATCAATTTATTTTAAGTAACATTTTGAATAGGAATGAATATTTAAAGAACATAATGATTAATAAATTCAATTGAATCTATATAACTTATTCTTCTCTTTTGTGCTAATTTCAAGGGATACTCTCAGTGGAGCAACATCCCATGAGGACCATGGCCTAGGGGTCTCCATCTCAGTTTAGGAGATCGAGGGCTCTGGGGTGTAAGAGCAGACGCTCCGGTTTGGTTGTTAACCAGGCTTGGAGTAATCGCCGATTACGTAATACCTAATTAGTGTAATCGATTACATTTCTTGCAATCGTAATCATAATTTGGAAATGAAACACTTGTAATCGTGTACGAGTAATTTTAATCAAGTATTTTTTGTGTAATCGTAATTGTAATATTTATTTCATTAATCGTAATTTAGCCTTGCAATCATGTAATCTGACTTTTTTTTTTTTTCAAAATAGTTTCGCACATAATTTAATCTTAGTTTAAGCTTGATATTAATACTAGCTGCCAGGGCAGCTAGATTAGCTTCCTGTGGCATGTTGATGCATAACGTCCCCTTTCTCTAACTTTTACCTCATTCTGAAGTTATATTATTTGATATAATTTAATGTTCATTCGATTTCAAGACATACCACGCACGTGGCCCGGCGAAGCACGGGCACTTCGTGCCCTGAAAGTAGTGAGGAAAATTTCAAGAAACTACTCCCCGCCAAGGCGGCTCGCTAGCAGGTGCTTCACGCCTTTACTTTTTTCCTATATAAAAAAATCATTCGAAAAATTGAGATGCTTCGCGCCTTCAAGATGGTGAGGAAAGTTTCAGTAAGTTCAGCTGGCTCAAAGAAAAAAAGCAGACATAGATACTCAGTTTTTAATATAAGTAGATGGCTTTTCAACAAATGATTGTTTCAAAATATTACAAGTGGCTGGCGATAGAAATACTATGTAAGTGTCCCGCTGATGAGTTTCGTGTTTGATTTAGTTAAGCCTTTATTCAAAATTCTCATTATCATTGTTAACACTGTTTCATAGCAACCACATTTCAACAATGGATTTCATATTTAATCATTTATTAGGCTTAATCGCTTTAAATTTGACTACTTATTAATTGATATCTTCGTTAATTAAGAGCCATTATTTTGAAATTCAGACAAGTTGTGGCAGTGACCATTTTTGATTTTCCTCATTTTTTTATATGTCAAAGTAGGTCGTGAGAAATGAACATTCTGAAGTTTGGAGCCCAACAAAAAAATTTTGTTCGCTCGGTAAAAATTCCCAAAGTTTGATGTTATGCAGCGCTTTTTTGGTAAAATAGCTGAAAGACGCATTTCAGTGCGCTGTAGTTTTTTACAGAAACGCCACCCTATGGTTATGTTTACATTTATTGATTGTACAATGTGTAGTTATGAGGACCCCATAGTTATTTGGGTTGGGGTGTGTTGCTTTCTTTAGTTAAGGGGCCGCAAAGTATGGATTTTAGACCATTTTCACTCGACTTTGAACTGCGTTATTTCCCCCCTAAACGCAACCCCCTGAAATTTTTTTAACATATACTGAAAATTTATACTATGAAGAGAATATGTGGCACGAAAATTGTTTAATATATCATTGCTTTGAAGAGAAAAAAACTTCGACATTTTTCAAATTTTCAAAATTTGTGGTTTTTTGATCGCATTTAACTCAAAACAGCAACTCTAGGGAAAAAAAGCTTTTATGGATTATGGAACCCACAGATGTGTAGAATAACGTAAAAAAGAAAGTTGCGTGGGGTCTCGTCTCGTTTTCAAGATAATAATTTTTTTGTAGCTCATTTTAATGCTTTTTTCTCATAGTAAAATGTGTCCATCAAGTAGGTCAGATCTGCTGAAACTCTAAGTACTAATGACATATTTAAATTTGCATAGGGAAAGAGAAAAAGACTAAAAACATTTAATTTTGCCTAAATTTTTTTATAATTTTTAGTTTTTTATTTGCAATTAACTCAAAAAACGTGAAATCCTGAGACTATTATTGAATGCACGTATTACTAGCTTTGAAATATTGGAAAAAGTAAATTCGGTGAGGTATCTTCAGATGCATTCTAGTGGGAGGTCACAGTGACTTCCCGAAAAATTTCATGATCGAAAAATTTTACTGATGATTCGTTAAAGTTGGAAACAATACTGCAACATTGAACTTTTCTATTTATTAATTTTTTACATGTTATAATTATTTTTTATATTATATGATACCTGCATATGTGTAAAACGACGTACAAAATAAAGCGGCCAGGGGTCTCTTCTAGTTTTACAGAAAAAAATGTAGCAGATTTTAATACGTTCTCCCGTAGTAAAATGTGTCCAGTATGTAGGTCAGATCTGCTAAAACTTAAAATATATGATAATAATTTATGTATCTGTGTATGGTAATTTTTGAGTGAAAAGTAATAGTGAAATTCATACACAGCATTTAATTGTGTCTAAGTTTTTAGAACGTTTAGCTTCTTATTGCAATTATATCAAAAAACGATAAATCGTTACTGAGGGAATTATTGAATTTACATGTTACTAGCTGGCAATGACTGGAAATATTCGAAAAAGTAAATACTGTGAGATATTTTTAGAGGCTTTCCAATATGAAGTCAAAGGAGGTCACTGTGACCTCCATAAAATTTTCATATTCGGAAAATTTTTCTGAAGATTCAGCAACTTTAGAAACAATTCTGCAACATAGAAATTTTCTATTTATTTATTTATTTTTTAAATGTGGGCTTGATCGTATTTTATCATTCAGAAAAATTAGGAAATTCCTTTGGCAAATTAAGAACATCTTCTTGAGAAGTATAAGGTACTCATGGGCACTGGAACTTAAATTTTTACAGAATACGATCAAGCTCACGTGAGAAAAACGTATCATTAAAAACTCTCAATGTTGCAATGGTTTCCAAATATGCCGAATCGTCAGCAAAATTTTTCGATCATAAAATTTTTCGGGAGGTCACTGTGACCTCCCACTAGAATACATCTGAAAATACCTCACAGAATATACTTTTTCCGATATTTCAAAGCTAGTAATATGTGCATTCAATAATAGTCTCAGGATTTCACGTTTTTTGAGTTAATTGCAATTAAAAAACTAAAAATTATAAAAAATTTAGACAAAATTAAGTGTTTTTAGTCTTTTTCTCTTTCCCTATACAAATTTAAATATGTCATTACTATATACTTCAGCAGATACACTATATACGAGTTTCAGCAGATCTGACCTACTTGATGGACACATTTTACTATGAGAAAAAAGCATTAAAATGAGCTACAAAAAAAATTATTTTCTTGAAAACGAGACGAAACCCCACGCAACTTTCTTTTTTACGTTATTCTACACATCTGTAGGTTTCATAATCCATAAAAGCTTTTTTTCCCTAGAGTTGCTGTTTTGAGTTTTTTGCAATCAAAAAACCGCAAATTTTAAAAATTTGAAAAATGTCGAAGTCTTTTTCTCTTCAAAGCAATGAGATATTAAACAATTTTCGTGCCACATATTCTCTTCATAGTATAAATTTTCAGTATATGTTAAAAAAATTTCAGGGGGTTGCGTTTAGGGGGGAAATAACGCTGTCTAAAATCCATACTTTGCGGCCCCTTAACTAAAGAAAGCAACACACCCCAACCCAAATAACTATGGGGTCCTCATAACTACACATTGTACAATCAATAAATGTAAACATAACCATAGGGTGGCGTTTCTGTAAAAAACTACAGCGCACTGAAATGCGTCTTTCAGCCGTTTTACCAAAAATCGCCGCAAAACATCAAACTTTGGGAATTTTTACCGAGCGAACAAAATTTTTTGGGGGGCTACAAGCTTCAGAATGTTTATTTCTCATGACCTACTTTGACATATAAAAAAAATGAGGAAAATCAAAAATGGTTACTGCCAAAATTTCCCTTTTTTGTTCGATTTTCAAAATAATGGCTCTTAACATCGCATAATTATATAGATTGAAACTAATGAAGCCTGAAAAATTATCTATCTATCGGTACTTGGCTTGACTTTCAGTTCATCGGCGTTCAGGAGAAAGAAGCGTGACATAGAAAGAAAGATAGTTAGAAAGATAGTTAGAAAGAAAGTTAGAAAGATACTCAGTTTTTACTATAAGTAGATGCTCATATTATTTTTAGTCAATAAATACATAAAAAAAACCATAAGTTGTGTAATGTGTATCTATAGATTTTTTAAACATTTTTTAAGTTAAAAAATGTTAAAATTTACTTGATAATTTTATAAAAATGTCGTTTGAGAATTTTTTTTAGCATCTTATTATTCCAATATTGATTACATGTAGACAATTAATTAATTTCTAATTTATATTTCTCGTGATAATTTTTTTCTAAAATAAATTAATGGTAAATTTAACAGAATATAATAAAAAATATTACTTGCTGTGCAATATTGTACGATATTTTAAAGAAGATATAGATTTTATAAGAATTTATATATATATATATATATATATATATATATATATATATATATATATATATATATATATATATATATATATATATATATATATATATATATATATATATATATATATATATATTTCTCCCAAAGCTGTAATCGAAATCGTAATCGGCATGTAATAATCATAATCCATTACATTTTCTACACAATCTAATCATTGCTGTAATCGTAATTTCGATTTAGTAGATGACTGTAATCGTATTTATAATCTCCAATTTTTCGTGCTCGTAATCATAATCGTAATCGATTACATTTCCTCGTAATTGACTCCAAGCCTGTTGTCCACCGAACGCGAAACTTCCAGGGCTCAGTTTCAAAGGACGATTGGTACTCATTTAAGCAACCCACAAAAAGGGGGAAAGGCTGAGTCGACCGATCCTGACATAAGAACTTTATCCGGGTTTGCGACATGGAAACACGAACGCTGCCACTCAGCCACTGGGATTCATTTAAATGATACAGTTTATGCAAAATGTTATCATCCTTATGCTGTCACTAATGTTTTAAACTACCTAAATCATGGATTTAGAAAAAACATTATTATTTAAAGAGCTTTAAATATAATAACACAGAATAAGCAGTTTAATAATTAAATTATACCCTCCCCTCCTTTACTTGCTACCCTTTTTCAATTTCAACGCACAGCTAACGCGCGACTGCTCTGCGTTAGATCCATTGATGCTTTATTGTCATTGATTGCTCCAAATCTCAGAGCAACGCGAGTAAGTGAAATACCAAGCGATCTACGTAACGCTTGGTTATAACTGCTGGCGTTATTCTACAAAGATATATTCAAAATCACAGCATTTATTTGTTTTAAAACCAGCACGCGTTACAATTGAACTTTCATCAGTAAATCGCTTAGTATTTACCTAGCTAGCGCTTATCAGCTTCAAGCATTACTAATTCTTCTTCGTCTTTCAAATCTCCGGGATCTAGCAGAGCTAGTCAAGTCCAACACAAATCTTTTACCTTAAAAAGTCAATGACTAGACCTGGTATACTCATTTATGGTTGGTAAAAGGGTGCCTATAGACTTTAGCTGGGCAAAGTGGAGTGGCCTTGACGCCTTGGGTCACCAGGAGCATACGCTCCCGACGTACTCCGCCCAGTGCCACCCCCTCGTCACGTTAAGACAGCCTGCTCGGACTTTGAGGGAGGTCTAATTCTATTGCAACACATTCGCAATGTAAACGCATTATGTAAATAGACCCTTACAATATGCCTTGCTTAATGGTCTTTAACTTTTTTAACGTTAAAATGTTAAACTTTGGAAAAAATCTATTATCTTCTATAAATGCATTTTTTTTATATTTTTACGTGGAAAGTTGCTTATCGTTGATTTTATAACCAACTACTACTGATTGAAAAGTTAAAAAATATTTTGCCAACATCATGACTTTTAAACAAGTGACAAATGTCGTAAAACTCCCCTTCGGTTTGATAGATAAATAAAGGCAAATTTAATTACGTAATGAGTTATAAAACATCATCAAAGCACTCTGAAGCCAAAAAAAAAAAATCCATTAAAATACCGTTTTACCTCAAGGAAACTCTATTAAAAGATTCTACGACACAACTTTCATGTTTCACCCCCTATACCTCAGGTAGCTACTACATAAAAAATAATTTCATGAAATATTCAACGTCATTTTTCCCCTTACGACAAACTGATTACGGTAAAGAAATTGGAGAAAGAGAGCGAAAACCTGATGCTTAAAACGTATCCTCTCAGGGCGAAGGCGGGTGAAAAGCGTATCAGGTGAAGAACTGCGCGGATGTCGCCTCACCCTTATTTAATAAAACTTTCAAGCAATATAAGTAACTTTGGAAGAACCCCAGCATCATAAATAATTAGGGTGGGCATGTGAATGTTTTGTGAAGAGTTTGAGAATGCTATGTTAGTCTTCTTTAATCCTCGTCACATTTTTTTTCCATTCCCTTTTCTTCACAATTGCGAGATATGTACAATGCATTTCTTCAATGTGTATTTAAATCCAAAATGTTATGAAAATATTTAAATTGAAAATTTTTTTATTTTTTTTTTAATCTGAAGCAGCAACTCGAAAGTTGTTTTTATCTAAATACAGTTTAGCACATATTATGGTAAATGTAAGTGTTTGCCTTTATTGAACATATGATCGATATTTGAACTAATTGCTTGTTTTTGTTGAATGATACATCCACCTCCGAATTTAAGATTTAAAATACTTCAACTCGTTTAAGATCTTGTTGAGACATTCAATGCGTTTTTAATTAAATTTATTACATTAAGACAAAAATTAAATTTAAATCATAAAAATTATAAGTGACTATATTTTAATGCTTTGAAATTTATGTAGGTAAAGGAAGTTGATCTCCTGTATTCCTTAGAACAGGGATGGCTAACGTTCTGCAAACATACCACAGCGTGGTACGCACAGCTGTAACAGTGGCCGCAAAGACTTTCAAAAGATTGAAACAATATATATTTTTTAAAATATTATCAAATTTTAAAAATCCTTCTAGTCCAAGTAAACGAATTAAGTCCTATTGGCGATTTATTTACATTCAATGATAAATGTATTGATATGATTGTATGGACCAAAAAGTACAAATTGAAGTTGCTTGAAATACATTATTACATGTTACTGCCCATTAGATTCAGAGGAAAGTTGTAACCTTACAGATAATGCGCAGTTACGGATATTTGTACGCTAACCCAAAGAAAATTGCGATATTGTAAAATAAATTCTTGATGTCCTCCAAATAGTTTCAATTGCAGGCGATAGTATTTTTAAAGATCTTTAAACTAATCCAAGCTAAGAAAACGATTTTTTTTTCGTTGCCATATTCAACGAGAGGCCTTGTCAACCTAGTTAGAAACTACAGTCCCGTACTCATGCTTGCCCGCGGTTCTGAGTCGAAATAGTACAACATTTTAATGTTTATATTAGGAAGGGTCCCAGAGACTAAACTGACAAAGGGCCCAAATGGACTCTCTCGGTGCCCAACTGTACAGCGTTTCTTGAGATTTTCTTAGGTAGAAAGGTTTTAAAATATATTATTATCCATTGAAGCTTTTCGTGACAAGGACTTTGGCTTATCTTCTGTTACTGACCCTATGAGCTAGAACTTTGAACTAAAAATATTTTTTTTAACTTAGCCCAGGAGAAATCTAAGAGGATGAAAAGTTACTCCATATTGTAATGTATTAATAGCTATCCCATGGATAAGTACTCATGGGATTTTGGAATTTAAGTATCTCCACCCTCATGTTAGGATTTATTAATAATTAAAATGTAAAATTATATGTTACGGTCGATGTTTACCCCAGTTGGTCATATAACGTTTTCTTCGGGTTTCTTTTTCTGAATTAAGGGGAAAAAGAGATGTTAACACATCTAGCATTTATACTAGGAAGCATCTACTCAAGTCTCCCATCAAAGATGCTCCCAACTATGATAGATATTAAAGCTTTATATATATATATTTTGCATGATTGATTCTGCGTTTGTTCTGATGACTTTAAAGATAGTAAAAAATACCGATCTTATCCAAGATCATTAATTGTCTTTAAATATTTACTTCTTTACAAGATGCTTAGTGTGATCCCCCCCCCCCCCAGAATCTCAAGAAAAGTTACTAATCTACTGCGCCTTACAACATAAAAATAAAAAAAGAGCTTCAATAGGAATTTATCCAAATCATACTGAACTTTAGAATCTAGGTTTAGCATAAAATTTCAAAATTAGAGTTTAGTTACTGTGTAATGCTGTAGATTTCGTTCAAAATATGTTCAAAATATGTGTTTAAAATGCGTTCAAAAAGTGTTTTAAGATTTGCAACGTATTTTTTCATTAAAGCATTATTTCATTTAAAAAATCATCATCATTTATTTAACAAATTGTAACTCTAACCAGTATTTATCCTGTAATTGTCAAATTAACTATACGAAATCTGTAGTTACGGGATGTGACAATTTTATTAGCAGCATGACGGTAATAAAGCCTTAGAATGACGTTATTTGCACTTTAAAATATTGATAACACTTATTGGAATGGATTTTAAACCATTCGCTTGAAATCCTAAATTATGAACATAAATATCGTTATTACTGATTTAGGATAGCTGTACTTGTGATTTAGGACACTTGTGCTCTCTTGAGGAAGCAGAAAACGAGTGTATTTAAAACATTTATCACCAGTGATCGTAAATTAAAGGCTAACAGACAACAAGTGTATGGAATATTTTAGATAGTAAAAGCATGATATGAATCTTGATTAGTAAAGAGTTGTTTTCAGCCTATCTTATAGTACCCATGCAATGAGACAAGCAAAACCAGACAATTGAATAATATTTTGAACAATATTTTGAATTTACTATCCCTAACCTGTCTTTAAAATTTATTCGATGAAATATAATTTCTAGAGACGCATTTGAGACAATATCGTAGCAAAGTACAAGGTTACTACAATTGATTCATTTATTTTTGAAACTCAAGAAATTAAAAATTACTTCACTTTAAGGAATATGTCAAAGTAAAAAACTCTTTAAGATTTAAAAATTGTGTTAAATAGGTAACAAAACCTTGGGCGGCAATTTTTAAATGACGATAAAACAAAAAAATACTTTTTTTGTGTGTGTATGTTTATTACGTACTTATAGTATGAATTGGTAATGTCCTGGTTCTTCATTACTGCCACGTGGATGCTGTCACTGAATTCTTTAAACAATTTTGGTAGTTCGGATGCTCAAATAAGATCATTTATTTGCCCCCAAAACACTACAATCGCACATGAACATCACACATATTGCAATACATTTTATTTACAATTAGATTTACAATTAGATTTCTGTTTTGTAGCCAATTTAAAAATAAGGCATTAGTATTATCAGCTCGTAAATATAACTACCGTAAATCAGGGTTACTTGGACCCAGAAGAGGGCTACTTGAGACCACAGTAAAATGATAAAATCTGGGTTTGGTACTAGCGTTAGAGACTGCAGAGGGCTTCTACCTAGTGGAGAAACGAGGAACTACGTGCAAGTCTTCAACTAGTAGGTACCAAACCTAGATTTTATCATTTTATTGTAGTGGGCTCAAGTAACCCCCTAGGGTCCAAGTAACCCTGATTTACGGTATAAATCTTAATGAGTATGTGGTTATATTATGAAGTATTTCTAAAAACTTTTTTTTTTTGACAATGCCATAACTTTCTTTAACAATTCATTAAATCTCAAAAATAAGCTATTATTTTTACACACATTTCTAGCGCTTTTGGCAAAAAAATAAAGAGACAGTTTATATTTTTGTTGTTCTGTTGAAAAAAAAATCAATTTATTGAGCATTTAATGGAACTCTTCTTTAATGTATAGCATTCGGCAAGGGAAACCATGTGGTTCAGTTGGTTACAGAGTCGAACTAAAAATTCATGTGCTAACAATGCTCTGAAGAACATGAAAGCGAATCACCATGGGATTGAAAACTTTCCTATACTACACTGCAAGGTTTCTTGACAAAAACATCGTGACGTCAGCGTGACGTTAGCCTATGAAAAACAGCCTACTTGGCGAATTAGAGGAGATCGCTAACTGCTTGTGAGCTCTTATTGGCTCCGCCCGTAGTGACATCAGTGTCAACTTCAGTTGCTGTCTAGTATAGTATGATATCGATTCATGCGTCCATAAATATGCAATCTAAACGGATTGCAAAAGTGTTCATCACAGGGCTGTTGTAGAAACTGTGTTGTGGTTTTTAAATCAGAAAAAAAAGCTTTCTTGTATCGACAAATCGGAGTGCATTTTTGAGAACTATTTCAGCAAAATAGAGGCATCCATGTCAATTTATTTTTTTACGCATTACCTTCATATATAGCATCCCATGAGGGCCAGAACTGTTTGTGTAAATAACGTGAAACTCGTGGGCTCGATTCTCGCTTTGCCAGAGAAGTACCGTTTTGGATTGAAGTATTTTTCTTTTTGCTAGATTATGATTCAAATTTCCATTAATATAAAATCTAAACTCATTTCTGGGCTGCTTACCCTTGTGATAGTTTTTAATTTTTTCCACAGCTAGGGTTCCATTTGAGAAACAAAGCCAAATAATTAGTCAAAAAGATACCGCTAATACTTTTATAAGCCTGTCCGTGTTACAATTTTAATTTGTAAATGCTCAGTTCATATCTTTTTAAGCCTACCCCTAGTCCAGGAATTCCCAGGAGTTTTGGTAGCAATTTGAGCTTGTATTAATGATTTGCTGTACAATATATCACTTATCTGTAGAAATTGATGTATCTAGGACCATTTTTTTACTATTAAATGAAAAATGTCTGACTGACATTGGCACATAAACGTAATTAAATCATAAAAAAATAGATTAGCCATGTACCAAGTATTAAAAATAGCACCTACATCAATCTCCAATAATTTTCTCAGATATGCTACCCAAAATGGCTAATAACAGTTAACTTACCTCTTTATAATCAGGAATAATGATCATACATAAATCTGTAGATTGAAAAAACATTTATAGATTGAAACTCCAAACTTGTGTCTCTTTTCAGTTCCATGTTCTTCTGAAAGTGGGTTTAATGAATTATTAGCCGAAAAGTTTAAACATGAAATGTGCTAAAAAGTAATTCTTTTAAGGAACATGTTGACCAGAGAAAACACCAAGTAAATATATTTGCTAAGAGTACAGAAAAGTTTACAATTTTTTCTCTGCATCCCACAGCTTTAAAAGTATAAAAACTTATTTTGCTACATTTTTAGCACTTCCCACATAAGTCAACTGTAGAAGCCTAAAAGCATTCGGAAACTATCGCATAGGTAGTACTGCAATTTTCGGACATAGGTAGTACTGCAATTTACATTCTCTGCTGTGTACTACTAAATAATTAATTGTATCAAAGATGTAGCAAGATCCAACTGATGAAACAACTTACCAAGTGTTTCAACAAATGATTATGTTGAAAACTCAAAATAACTGAAAAAATAATTATAGAAAAATGTTATCTTTTGTCTAAAAATCATAAAAACTGAGAGAAATTACCAAAAAGCGTAAAAATAAGGAACATTTTAGCACCATCTTCTATTAAGACTAGAATTTTGAAATCTTAAGAGAGTGATCTTTAACATAAATGTAGAGAAAATGGGGGCATTTTGATCTTTAGCAAAATCGAAAACTTTTTTGAAATAACCTAATATATGTAAGCCAGTGTCTGTATGTGCGCATGCGTAAAAAAACATTTTTAACAGAAAGGAAACGTCTGGCTGCTTCAGATTGGGAGCCATTTTCTTCACTAACAGAAAAGAAAGCAAATCACAAAAGCTGATTTTTATTTAGAGAATCTTTAGTATTTTCTCTGGAGATCTGTTAGACATCGATAAATAATAGAGAGCGGAAGATAGAGTACCCTCTGATAGTTATAAATCAGGAAGAAGTGCCTGAAGAAAGAATGCATGCGATTGAAAGCGTAAGGGGGGGGGGTTAGGGATGAAAAGGAGGAATAAAAAAAGAATGTTGTTTATTTGTCTCTCTGAACAGAAATTATGTTGACTCTGAAGATTGCTTTCTTTAAAAAAAACTGCTAATGGGAGTCTTCATGAAAAGACAATCGATAGTAGTAACGATATATTGCTAGACGTACGAAATTAGCTTTTGGATACAACAATAATTTCAGGATAATTTTCTAAGATGCATAAGTCGGCCATAATTCTTATTTGATGATTATTTGCTGCATTCCTAATACTTCAATGATAGTATACAGCATAGTTTGTTTTGCCTGCCACATAGCGGTTTAAACCAGAATGTTTTTAAGCATTGATATTTATTTTTGATAAATTTAAGTATACTAGATAAAAGAAAATAGATAAGAAAAATCTAACTATTTGCGAAGCACCAAAGAAGATAAAAACTTGTATTTAACATAGTTTAAACTTTCGGTTAAAAATAGAAATATATATTTTACACAAAAATTCGGCACCAGCACTTACAACTTATAGTGGTTATTATCAAGTAAATTAAATGTGGTCTTAGTTTTATTGTTATATGTGGGGGAGTCAGTCTCCCCTATGCTCAATATGCGGGTTATCCATTCGCTGATGACTGAAGAATTATTTATGACTTCGTTGACGCTTGTCCTTTCATCAAACGATTATGTTTTTTTTTTTTTTTTTTTTTTTTTTTTCAGTTTTAGATTTTCAGAACACAAAACAGGTTCACCTCGTTTTTGTTTTTTTTTTCTTATAATGGGAAAAATTGCAGTAGAGCGATATGTACTCCGAAATGGTTTACCCAATAGCACTAGATCTAAATCAACAGCATGCTACCACCCGGGAATACATTAAATGACCCACTTGCATACTGCTTGATGTGTACTTAATATGTTGCTTTGAAATAATTTATTCCTCTTCGTTTGCAGTTTGCTATGATTCAGGTAAACATTGATACCAATGCTTTGTTCAGTGTCTAGCATGCACGGAGTCTTTGACTGACCGATATCAAAGGCTTTTTGATATGAGTTAGGTGATGAATCATCTTGATCCTTTTTTGGTCTAAATCACGTTATTCAGTATTATTGTTTTTATGTTTAGAAAACTTTTACACCTAAATCAACAAAGCATAAAGTGAAGCAAATGCACCCACAGCTCGATCATATCATCCTAAGACTGCAGTTTCGTCCTTATTATGGACTCCTCAGTTAGGAATTTGAAGGCAAAAGCTAGGTGATATGCAATGAGTTACCGCCTTCATTGCATATTACCCAGCTTTTGACTTCAAATTTCGAGTTGAGCCGCACCATGGTTTGCGGACGTTCGCTGCTAAGATAAATTCACTTTATTTACCAGTTTGTTGGCTATCTTAGCTACATTAAGAGGATTTTTGCCTCCCACTCGATCATTGGCTATACCTAACTGAGGAGTCCATAATAAGGACGAAACTGCAGTCTTAGGATGCTATGATCGAGCTGTGGGTGCATTCGCTTCAGTTCTGCCTCATCCCTGGCTTATAGGTGATAACTCATTGCATAAAATGTTTTTATTTTAACTCTTGAACGCTGATTTTTTTTTCACCCATGCAAGTAATTTTTTCTTCTAAATTACCATAATTACCATAAAATACCAAAATTGAAACACTTATATCGCAAATAAATAACCAATAAAATACTCAGTAAAGATTATATTAAAGTATGTTTTTATTATTTGTAGCAGCATTAGTGTTGTTGAAAAAAAAAATTTCAGCATCTGCCACTTCTTGTTATATCAAAACAGATAAAAGCTTACTGCTTGAACAGAAAAGTACTTTTACAATAATTATTAGTGTTGCAAAGTACCTGACTATAAAATGTTTGGATTTTTTTCAGTCAAAGTCATATATGGACAAAATGCTTGTTAAAATGTAAACTTTACTAAAACTACAAATGGTTGTATAGCATTTTACCTCTTTAAACAAAAACGTAGAATCCTAAAACATTTTTAGAACTTTTTAACAGGCTTTTCATTTTAAAATCAACTAAATAGATACATTCCCATTTTTTATTCTTCGTAGACTAAATTCAAACTCCATTTGTTTTCCTAAGAAAACATGTGCTCAATATTTAACGCGAAACTTATCTAGAAGTTATTAAAATAACAAACCACAACTGCTTGTTTAATGACAAAATAATATCTTGTCGTTTCTCAAAAAACCCCAGTTTTCAGTCAAATAAAATTTTCGATAAAAATGAGTTGCATATCTAATACCTCAGAACTGAAATTTATTATGTCAATATCTATTATTAACTGGAGTCAAAAAACTTTTTTCCGTAAGTTTTAAAATAACCCATGTAGAGAGCAGATAGGATTAAGGGTTTCAAGTTTCACTGAAGAATAAACTTTGTCAAAGAGAGGGGAGGGAGATGTGTCAATAAAAATGACGCTTACTACTCTTTCCCTTCTTTCTCTTATTTCACTCTCAAAATGTGTACTACGGAGTAAAAACTAAAAATCTAATATTGGTGTCCTTAGCAATAAATGGTCTAATTTGCTCGAAAAGATGTGGGGAACAAAAAAATGTGATGGATTTAAAAATGAAACTATCAGAAAAACATTAATAAATCCTTTGGATTTGGTTTGTATTTTCATTTTTCCTTTTTCACTTTCTCTTTTTATTCATTAAATTTCGAAAGCATTGTGCATGTACCAGTCTTATTGTATTGTATTGTATTGTATTGTACCAGCTTAATTGTTTCTTGTACACAGCAAAATATTTGGAGAAGGTATAAAAAAGATGTCATACTGCTTTCAGCGGGAAAAAGCTCTGTTAAAAATTAAACTCCCAATCTTGACGATTCTGCAATACTGGAGAACTGTTTCGTTAATTATGACAATCCTTTCGTCACCAAATCACGTAATATTTAACAAAATGAGAATTTTCAAATATTTGACTAAATAATCCCATTATTAATTCGTCATGTTGCTGGGCATTTTAGAGAGTTCCGATTACACAATATTCATAAAATAAAAGTTAGTTTTTGTTTAAATTTAATTGTTTATGTGCTCCTTTTTCGTGTATAGCTGTATCGTCTAATTGACTGCATGTGTGTCTATAATCTTCAATGCACTGCATTCTGGCAAAGAAAAGCTGTGGAATTCAACGAAAGCCGTTATGCTTTCCATCTAGAGTATGTAGGATAAAGATCTACTTGGTGGTTCTTATGCATACATATTTGTTCGACGAAGAACATTTTAAAAAGAGAATGACCTTCTTAATAAATGAAAATCTTCCGATTAAAATCACTTGATATACGAGTATTTTGCAATATTTCACATTTTTTTCTATTTAACACTTTTGAGAAAACAAATATATCGACAAACACGCATCAAAATAAAAACCAAACATTCGATTACGCGTTAGTTTTCTTTTTTCTGTGATTTAAATCATATTGTAAGTTTAAAAAAATTTTTAGTTGGTAGGGTCAAGCGGGGTAATTGTGAAAACGGGTAGCTTAGAACAAACGACATTAGCGCTTCTGTAGGCAATGAAGTAACCAAATAGCAGTAGCAACTGGAAGTTCACATCTTTATTATTAAGTTAAGGATTTTTTTTTCACTTATGTGACAACACTGCACCCTCCATTTCCTTAGTTATCCCAACCCTTCTCCCAAAAGTTGTCAAACAGTTTTTCACAGTCTTCAATTTCCATCCTGTTCGGACCTAAAAAAAATAGTGCTAAGTTATTGCTTTCATTATATTTGACTTCAGTTATTAAGCCTTTAACAGGAATCCACTGGAGTTTCACTATCTTTTATTTTTAGCGCCCTACAGGAAGGTGTTCCTAATTACCCCGTATTTTTCTAGGTAGGGGTAATGATGAACATTTTTTCAGAGTAGTTTTTCCACTCCAGATCCAACTTTTGGATCCAAATATTTATTTTGTTAATTTAACTAAGCCACTGACGTTTCGCAATGCTTTGTATGAAGTTGTCTGTAGGCTTTAGCGTCCAAATGCCTCACACTTATGTGAAGAAGACGCCACCACCTCAGTACACCAATGAAGACTTATTATGGGCTGTGAACGATATTATGAATTGTGAACATGAAATACATAGAGGCGGTGGACACTTACGCCAATCCTCTGAGTGTTTTGCACAAGAGAATTAAACGGGCAAAGTCAAAATTGATAGGATGGGAGCATGTCGCCCAACAGACATCCCAACTGATGTGGAGCTGACTCTAGCAAAATGTCTAACTGCTAGGACTCTTATGGGGTTTCCTTGCGACAAGGAAGAGTTGAAAAGCCTTATTCAAGACTTTGCTTTGGCTCATGGGTTTCCACGTCCGATTCCAAGATGGAAAGCCGGGTGATGACTGGCACATTAGTTGCATGGAGAGGTATTCGAACATTTCTCTATAAAAACCAGAACTCCTACGACAATCTAGAAATAAAGCCAGATATCCCTTCGTGGAATATCATTTTTATGATGAAGTCACGGAATTCACTGAAAAGCCAGGAGGACAAGCATATTCATATTTACCCCATGTACTATAGGGTAATTATGAACAATTGGGGTAGTTAAGAACAAGGATTTTTGAAAAACTTCCATCAGCCAAAAAATTTAAAAAAAAAACGGTCGGGAATTGTAGCAGAGGAGTTAATAGTTGTTTTTGATGGGTGTCCAGATTTTTAAATAAGACATGGTGCTCCAGAGAGCAACTAGCGTGTGAAAGTGTAAAAATTTGTTCATAGTTATCCCTACTGACCCTACTTTCGCCTTTTTACTGGAAAATGAAATAATTTGATTTTTTCAATGTAATAGTTTTTTACTTCATTTTTAATTGTAAAGGCTACAAAAAATCAACGTCTTACCTAGATCTACTTTTCTCTGTCTTTAAAGCCCTCCTAAGAGATTATATTATTTCGTTTTTTTTTTCTTTCTTCAATAAAATAATAAACCAATTTAAAGCAAATTTGGGATTTCTCGTGTTTTTCATTCGCACTAGAAAAGTACCATAACAAGTTAAATAATTCAACTGCAAAATGTATACTCAATTCAGTACTTATACCTATTAGAGCGAATTGCAGCGAAAGAGAACTTTTTCTAGAGTTTCAGATCATTACCTAGTTCCTTCAGTTAAGATCACTATTGTCTTTGACAAATGAGAACAAATCTCCTTATCAAGAACAACTTCGTCTTTTTGCTCGGAACAAATGGGAAAGAAAAGTATTGTTTGCATTCCCTCCAAAGTGAATGCCCTAATTCCAAAGATCTTTTATAAATCTTATTAGGGCTTCAATTTCATTGCAGCCTGCGATATTTTAGTTACAGTTTCTCGGGGAAAAATACGAAATGCGTGGCCTGTACTGTCAAATTTACGCTTGTAAAATTTGTTGTATTTATTTAAAAATAATGTATGAATGGAACTTTCTTATTTTCCTGGTGATATGTAGAAAAGAAAATTAAATTTAAGAATGTAAACTATGACGATAGTTTTGTTGTGTTTTAATTACACTGCAAGCAATAAACCGTTGTTTTTCAGTATAATACTGAAAACAGAGGTTTCAGTTTAAAACTGTAAACCTCAAAGTAAACTAGTTGTCTTTCATTTTATTACTCCATAACTAGCAATTTTACAGTTTAATACTGTAAATTTAACAATTTTACAGTTGAATACAGTAAATTTAACAATTTTACAATTGAATACTGTAAATTTAACAATTTTACAGTTGAATACTGTAAATTCAACAATTTTACAGTTTAATACTGTAAATTTAACAATTTTACAGTTTAATACTGTAAATTCAACAATTTTACAGTTTAATACTGTAAATTCAACAATTTTACAGTTTAATACTGTAATTTCAACAATTTTACAGTTTAATACTGTAAATTAAACAGTTTACAGTTTATGCGTAATTCACAATTTACAGTTTAATACTGTGAATTAACAGTTTTACAGTTTAATGTGTAAATTCATCATTTACAGTTTATGCTGTAAATTCACAATTTTACAGTTTAATGCTGTAAATTCAACAATTTTACAGTTTAATACTGTAAAATCACAATTGTTACAGTTTATGCTGTAAATTCACAATTTTACAGTTTAATCTGTAAATTCACAATTTACAGTTCATGCTGTAAATTCAACAATTTTACAGTTAATACTGTAAATCAACAATTTTACAGTTTAATATTGTAAAATCACAATGTTTTACAGTTTAATACTGTAAATCACAATTTTACATTTAATACTGTACAATCACAATTTTTACAGTTCTATTACTGTAAATTCAACAATCAGTTTTAGAGAAAAACATTTTACAGTTTATCTTAGAGTTAATTTTAGAGTTGAACATAAGTTCTGAAAACAACAGTAGAATACTGGCAGCAGAGGTTCCAGTTTAACCCATTAATACCTGACATTTTTTTCCAAAGATATTTTGTATACTGGTTACAAACAATGTTTAATGGACAGGAAAAATAATTAAAATAAATTATGTAAAAAATAATTTTTTATTAAGAAAAGAAAAATCGCCCTTTAAAACTTACGATAGACCCCAGTGGGTATATACTTTTAGTATTTTTTTTCTGCATGCGATATAATATTTAAATAGACATTTTATAAGAAGAAATAAAATCAGCAATTAACATAAACTAGAAAGCTGGGAATGACTTAAAAAATATAGCTTTTTTTCTTGAGATTGTGAACGATGTCATTTTTGATAAAGTTCATATAAAAACTGCTATAGAACACACTTTACAATGGTTATCTGCTGCAATCTATTAATAACGAATTGAAACAATACCAAGATGTTAATTGAACACTATTATTTGGTTGATATGTTCATTTTGGGGAAATTCAGACCTTTTTTTGGACCGTCCCTAAAAAGTGACGCTGGCATTAATGGATTAAAACTGTAAAGCAAACAGTAACAAACTATAAAACTAGCCATTTTAGAGTTTATTACTGTAAAACTAGCAATTTACAGTTTTATACTGTAAAATTAGCTGTATTACACTGTGAAAACAACAATTATTTTTTACAATGTAGGTTTTTTTTTTTATTTTTGTTTACTCTCACTTACGTTAATATATTTATTTAATTACTTACATGCTCTAGTTATGCTTTTGTTTTTTTTTAAAGATAGAGACAGATGAATGTAATCTGGAACTTAATTTTTCAGAGTAAAATATGGAAAAATGTTTTACTTATTTTAATTTGTTTTATTGTTATTGTTTGTTATTCTGTTGCTTAGAGGAGCAAGCCACAAGAAAGGGTTGCAACAAATTTGGTATGCCTCTGCTATAATAAAACAAAACTCCGATTTTATTAAATTAATTCGTATTTTCTAGAAGTATAGATGGCTCACCTAAGGTTTTTAGAGTTACTGTGCCACGAAAATTTCTGAAACGATACACTTAATAAGGAAAAAAAAACTAAGACTATTTTTAATAATTACTATCAAAGATAGCGTTATTTCTCAATAATATAATCTTCAGTTTTTTTCCTGACCAATTACAATCGAAATACCCAAACTACATTTTATCATGTCAACAAAGGTTTTCCCAAGGATTAAAATGAAACAAAGAACAGTTTGCATTTTTTTACCAAAATAGAATGAGAGGTTATTAAGAAAGGTGTACACATTAAAAGATAAAAACCCATGAAAACTTATTAAATATGCTGTATTACCGAGCAATTACTTTCGCTTTTCTGATAAAACTGAAATTTAATTCACGTTAATATGGTTTACTACCGGTTTATTTTATTGAACTACTCTCTTGTCACTCATCAATTCATTCAGTATAAATTTCAATCTATCAAAACACTGATTTCATACTGTTTTCAGCAGCAAAACTGACTGCATTAATGCTTTTTTTTGGCTTCATATGTGAAGTGTTATTTTTAACACATTATAAAAACTTAATTGAAATGAAAAGCAAGTGAGTTCCTAAGCACTTAAATAAATCCTAAACATCTCTAATTATAGGTGAAAAGAATAAATTACAGAAAATTTAAAATTTTTTTGTTTAGCATATGAAAGTTTATCACGCTAAACTAAATGCAATACTTTTTGAATAGTACAAGGCATTCAAATCAGTAAATAACCGCCCCAAGACAAGAGCTAAGGCAAGAACATGCAATTCACCGCTAACTAGACTATTTCGATCCATGGACTGCAGTTTCGTGCTTATTATGCACTCATCAGCATGGAATGCGAAACTAGCCAAGTTGGAGGCAAGAATCCTCTTATAAAGCAAAGAGGGTCAAAAAACCTAAGCCAAAGAGAGCCAAAGAGTTTTTTTTTTTTTTTTTGCCTCTCTTTGCTTTATAAGAGGATTTTTGCTCTCAAATCGGCTAGTTCCGTATTCCATGCTGATGAGTGCATAATGAGCACGAAACTGCAGTCCATGGATCGAAAAAGCCGAGTTGGCGGTGTATTGCAAGTACAAGGCATTATTTATCTTGAGGAGTAAAGCATTTTGTTACTGTAAATTTTTCAAGATGTGTCAACTCGTTTCGGTAGCCTAATGTTACAACTGCTCTGATTAACAACAAAAACTTTTAAAAAATGAAAATTAATAAGAAAAAGAAAAATGAAATTCGTTGGTCTACCAGTAAATGAAACAATTTTTCGTTTTTTATTTGATTTATTTTCCCCTCTTTCCGTGAATTGGCAGCCACTTCCTTCGATACTATTGCTAAAAGTAAAAAAAAAAAAAAGTTGCGTTTGCGTTAGGTTATGCGCTTTTATTTATTCCAATGATGTTTTTTTTTTCTTTAACCCCCCCCCCCCTCCCCCTAATAAGCGAACCATAAACGTTCTCCTTGATGAAAGAAGAAATCATATATCAATTAAAATATTTTTAGTAGCAAGTGCCAACTTGCTAATTTTTAATAATGTTCAGGAATCTCATAAACTAAACTGTGATTAAGTATTCATATACTGGCCAGTCTTAATCAAAAAGTATTTTCTTCAAATTCAACCAGACTGAAAGATGATTTCATAGATTCATTTGTTGTTTTCCAATAGCGATCTTCCTTCACGAAGTGGGGAAAGAATCCCAGCAAACGTATTTCATCAAGTACGCGTATTTTCATGAAGTGAAAGTGAACGACATAATGCTGGTGGAAAACTAGTTTCTACTGCTCCTGAAATTGTTACTATACTTAAAAATTTCTGAAAAGGCATCGTAATGAGTTATTTTTTTCTTCTTCTTTTAAGTAGGAGAAAAAAAATGATGTACATTTTTGTGGCTTCTTTCAACATTCTCTCTGGAGATTGATTTGACATTGATGGAGAGGAAGCGAGGGAGGCACAAATGCCCAAAGCTAGCCATAAATCAAAGAAGAAAGTCTTAAGAGAAACTGCAACCAGGTCACAGAATAATACGAAGAGGAAAAGAGAGAAGAAAAAGGGAGATGGTTTTTTACTCAGAAGTGAAAAGATAAGGAGCTATCGCAAAAACATTTTACGGTGGCGATGTTTCGCTTAAAAAAATAGAAAATAAAAAAAGTTAAATTTTGATAGTATCTAGGAGGGAGATAAAATTTCTTTTAAAATTTGGTGAGAAAAAATTTCATTGTAGTTATAAGCATGTAATTGTTACTTTCCCATGCATGAATGTCAAGGGAAAAGTTGTCATTGGAAAAGTTGATTCAAGAGTTCAAGGAATTTTATCTTCAGCTTAACTGATTGAGAAAAAACAAGGTCTATGTTCTTACTCTGTGTGTTTAATCTTTCAGTGAACTTCTCTTTAGCAACGTAACGCACATGAACAGCGTTACTCTTTCTCTGCAAATGGTTCATAAAATTTCCTTGAAGTCATTAGAAAGATAAATGAATTAGAAACTTTATTTTTTGCATTCAAATGCAGAATGGTTCGAGCACTGCTCCTTTTAGTAGGATTTTCTTTACAAAACATTTAGCTTCAGCTGTACAATTAAAAAAAACCGTTTGCTAGGTATTGATATATGATGTAATATTTGGATAAATATACTATTAATTACATTTTTGTTCAATTTGTTTATACCAAATTGCAGCTACTATTGGATTACCTGCAGTTGGATTAATCGGAGTTCTTTCAGTTTTTTTATGATGATGACATACTGAGCGCGGAAAAATGCAATTAGTTTAATATTCATCTCTTGCGCACTTCCACGGATTTATTAAAGATTCTCAGGATCAGGACGATGCATTGCTTTGACACTGGATACTATTTCAATCACTATTTTTAAAAAAAGAATCGTTTCGGAATTTAAAAAAAAACTGACTTTTTTGCAAAAAATTTAAAATTAAATTCGTGTATCTACTTATATTAAAAACTGAGTATCTTTCTATCTTTCTTTCTATCTATGTCACGCTTCTTTCTCCTGAACGCCACTGAACTGAAAGTCGAACCAGGTACCGATAGATAGGTAATTTCTCGGGCTTCATTAGTTTCAATTTATATAATTACACGATTTTAATTAGCGAAGATATCAATTAATAAGTAGTCAAGTTTAAAGCGATTAAGCCTAATAAATGATTAAATATGAAATCCATTCTTGCAAACCGTCGTTGCTATGAAACAGTGATAACAATGATAATGAGCATTTTGAATGAAGGCTTAACTAAATCAAACACGAAACTCATAAGCGGGCCACTTACGTGGAATTTTTATCGCTAGCTACTTGTAATATTTTGAAACATTCATTTGTTGAAAAGCCATCTACTTATATTAAAAACTGAGTGTCTATGTCTGCTTTTTTTCTTTGAGCAAGCTGAACTTACTGAAACTCTCCTCACCATCTTGAAGGCGCGTAGCATCTCAATAATTCGAATGATTTTTTATATAGGAAAAAAGTAAAGGCGTGAAGCGCCTGTTAGCGAGCCGCCTTGGCGGGGAGTAGTTTCTTGAAAATTTCCTCACTACTTTAAAGGCACGAAGTGCCCGTGCAACGCCGGGCCACTTGCGTGGTATGTCTTGAAATCGAATGAACATTAAATTCTATCAAATAATATAACTTCAGAATGAGGTAAAAGTTAGAGAGGGAGGACATTATGCATCAACATGCCGCAGGAAGCTAATCTAGCTGCCCTGGCAGCTAGTAAACTAATATTAGGTGTATTAGTTTTTTACTGTATGAGTGTATTATTGCTCGTTTTTCTTTTACAGATTTTTTTTTAACATTTACTATCAACTTGAGATAAAATTTACTTGTATGTGGGAGTGTTATAGATTTTTTTAGCGTTTGTATACTTTAGTTCTGTTTTTTGCTTATTTTTCGGATTATCCGCTGATATGCTGTTACTGTGCCACCTTATTCCGAGGATAGTGGGGAGTTTACTGTCAATAAAAAAATTTAAATGATAGAAGTGTGACTCCACGCGATAATGGTGGCACATGAAAAAACTAAATGACATATGAGGGGGTAACACTAGGTCTGCGAAAGATAAGGCTTCTTACTCAGCTCCAATTTTACCCATTAATACCTAGCGTCCCTTTTTAGGGACGGTCAAAAAAGGATCTCAATTCCCTCAAAATGAACATTTCAACCAAACAATAGTGTTCAATTAGTACCTTGGTATTGTTTCAATTCGTTGTTAACAGATTGCAGCACAAAACCATTGTAAAGTGTATTCTGTAGCAGTTTTAATAGGATCTTTATCAAAAATGACATCGTTCACAATCTCAAGAAAAAAAGCTATATTTTCAAAGTTATTCCCAGCTTCCCAGTTTATGTTAATTTCTGATTTTATTTCTTCTTATAAAATATCTTTTAAAATATTATATCGAAGGCAGAAAAAAAAATAGTAAAAGAAGAATGTACCCTCTGGGGTCTATCGTAACTTTTAAGAGACGATTTTTCTTTCCGTACAATAAAAAAAATATTTTTTACATTTTTTATTATTATTTTTCCTGTCCATTAAACACCGTTTGTAACCAGTATACAAAATATCTTTGGAAAAAAAATTAAGGTATTAATGGGTTAAAGAAAACTCCATTTGAAGTCACAGTTGCTGCACAAAGTGGCGGTGATTATATAAGCTTGTCAAAGCCCTTTTTTTAGTAAATAAAGTCCTTTTTTGGTAAATGTTTCAACCAGTTAACGTTCAGAAGCTTTTGATGAAATATGTTTTATAATTGCAATTATTAGAGGAGGACTACCTCTTTGTAACTCTTAGGTTATAACTTTGAGGTATACGAAGATTGAATGTTATTGTAAATTTGATGCATTATTCTAAAAACGAGAAAAAAAAATGAATGCTAGGCTGCCTACTCATCGAAAAATTACTTGTAAAAAAATTGGTCTTTTTGTAAAAGTACTTTTTTAAGAGCACACACTGCCTTACGAAATAAAATAGTAATTTGTTCATCTTATTATTAAAATTTTCTGAATGTCATTTTTTAAAATTAAGTTTCTAAAAACAAATCAAAATTAGTATGAGAATGATTCTTAAAATCACACAAAATAGATTCCATGCAAACGAGGAAGAAAAAATCTTATGTGAAATGGAAACTTTACCGCGCTCAACAAATTATGTGTTTTTTAATCGCATAAAAAGGTCGTTTCTTTAACGTTGAAAACATAGAACTGCAAAGAAAATCTGTTTTAAAAACAAAAAGCTTTTTTCAGCATCTTGCCGTGCCAAGTTTTAAAAATGCGTGGAGAGCACCAAAAATCTTCACCGAGAAAAACACGCTTTAAGACATATAAAACTATTGCTTTAGTGCAAAATCGGAGTTATTTTTATTTATTTACTAGCTTATTACACGGCGTTGCTCGGGTGCTTATCAATGCAACATAGTCCTAATAGTAGTTCAAATAGTGTAGAATACAAACAATTGTAGCAGTAATTGTTTTTAACATTTTTCATGCTAAAATGAAACAGGTGAGCCTTAAATTGGTTTATTTAATTTATTTATTTATTTTCCGGAAGCCATCAGCTTCAACATGCATGAGGACTACGTACTATGCACTTTGCCTCCTGACAAACACAGGACAGATTTACGGCATAGAGAGAATGAAATAACATCCATGGGCAAGGCGGGATTAGAACCCGCGACCACTTGCTTACGAGGAGAGTACTGTACCTCTAGGCCCACGTGGCCCCCACGCCTTAAATTGATACTTCATTGTTAATCGTAATCTTTGTTGGAAAACACTCATATTTAAATGTGTTAAAGTTTATCAAGTTGTATGCTCTTAAAGGCTTATCTCTATCACTCTATTTGTTCAGAATTGAAAGAAAATGGCCATTTCGAGATCAAAAATTGAATTTCGAGCTTTTTGGATTTTTTTATACTTTGATTTACTTGTCATAAAAAGTATGGATAAAAATAAATACATTTGACTTTTGAAGCAATTAGACCCACAGCTCAGCTATGACATCCTGAGACTACAGTTTCGTCCTTATTCTGGACTCCTCAATCAGTAACAGCCAATAGCCGAGCTCTAGGTAAAGATCCTCTTATTGCAGCTAAGGTTGGCAACAAACTTATGGGCCGCAACTCTTTGCATATTACCCAGTTTTTGCCTTCGAATTTCAAGTTGAGAAGTACCATGGTTTGCGGACTCTCGCTGGTAAGATAAATTCATTTTATCTACCTGTTTATTGGCTGTCTTGGCTACAATAAGAGGATAGTTGCCTCCAGCTCGGTTATTGGCTATTCCTGACTGAGGAGTCCAGAATAAGGACGAAACTGCAGTCTCGGGATGTCATAGCTGAGCTGAGGGTGTAACTGCTTCAGTTCTGCCTTAGCCCTGGTTTATGGGCGGTAACTCTTTGCACATTTGATCTTTCTCTCGCTCTCTCCTTTTTTTTATGCCATACAAGCTACAATAAGAGGATAGTTGCCTCCAGCTCGGTTATTGGCTACAATAAGAGGATAATTGCCTCCAGCTCGGTTATTGGCTATTCCTGACTGAGGAGTCCAGAATAAGGACGAAACTGCAGTCTCGGGATGTCATAGCTGAGCTGAGGGTGTAACTGCTTCAGTTCTGCCTTAGCCTTGGTTTATGGGCGGTAACTCTTTGCACATTTGATCTTTCTCTCGCTCTCTCCTTTTTTTTATGCCATACAAGCTACAATAAGAGGATAGTTGCCTCCAGCTCGGTTATTGGCTACAATAAGAGGATAATTGCCTCCAGTTCGGTTATTGGCTATTCCTGACTGAGGAGTCCAGAATAAGGACGAAACTGCAGTCTCGGGATGTCATAGCTGAGCTGAGGGTGTAACTGCTTCAGTTCTGCCTTAGCCCTGGTTTATGGGCGGTAACTCTTTGCACATTTGATCTTTCTCTCGCTCTCTCCTTTTTTTTATGCCATACAAGATCTATTTTATCAAATCATTTATATCAATACCAATAGCTTTTTTTATTTATATTACTTTTATGACCAAGTTTAACGAAAAAGTCTCTAAATCTAGCTCCTGATGGCTTCAGCTGATATCATTTGTCAAGTATAGAGTATAGTAGACGAGGCAAGAAAATTGTAACTAATAAATGCAGTATTTCACATATTTGTATTTAAAAAAATTACTTTGTTAAATTGCATTTTTTTTTTTTTTTTGACTAAGATCTTTTTGTTGAAAAACCGCTTCAATTTTTTTCCATATAACACAAGCGTACTCACCTGATGAAATATTGGTAATTTGATTCACTTATTACAAAAATAATGGATAAAAATATTACATTTGATTCCTGTCTAAAAATTGGAAAAAAGCAAAAACATAGCTGAAAAAGAAAGTATTTTATGAAGTGTATTTACTCCAAAATTCTTTTCTAAGATGCTATAAATCAATAAAATCATTTATACCAATACCAAAACGATTTTTATCCGTATTACTTTTTTGACTTCTTCGTGCATCATCAAAAAACTGTATCTGATGTATATATTACCTAATGAAAAATAATCTTCCAAAGAAGGTAATGTATGCAAATCATTTTCAAAATATTCCTTCCTATAACCCAGTTTGCGAATAGAGTCTCTAAATCTAGCCCCTGATGGCTTCAGCTGCTATAATTTGTCAAGTATAGAGTGTAGTAGACGTGGCAAGAAAATTATAACTAATAAATGCACTATTTCACATATTGTATTTAGAAAAATTACTTTGGTAAGTTACATTTTTTTTTTGGCTAAGATCTTTTTGTTGAAAAACCGCTTCAATTTGTTCCATATAACACAAGTGTACTCACCTGATGAAATATTAGTCACTTGATTCACTTATTACAAAAATAATGGATAAAAAATATTATATTTGATTCCTATCTAAAAATGGAAAAAGCAAAAACATGGTTAAAAAATAAAGTATTTTATGAAGTGTACTTATACTTACTCTAAAATTCCTTTATAAGATGACAGATTTATTTTATTAAATCAATAAAATCATTTATACCAATAACCAAAACAAGTTTTTTCTTTATTACTTTTTTGTTCTGTTCATGCATCATCAAAAAGATGTGTCTGATATATCTGTCTATATATATCTATCTATATCTATATATCTATATATATCTATATATCTATATCTATATCTATATATATATATATATATATATATATATATATATATATTATCTAATAAAAATAATCTTCCACAGAAGGTAATGTATGCAAAACATTTTCAACCAGGGAGAAAACTACCTCCCAAAAATAATGCCCAGAAAAAAGGGCGAAATATTCCTTCCTATACACAGTTTACGAAATAGAATCTCTAAATCTAGCCCCTGATGGCTTCAGCTGCTATCATTTGTCAAGTATAGAGTGTAGTAGACGAGGTAGGAAAATTGTAACTAATAAATGCAATATTTTACATACTGCATTTTGAACAATTACTTCGTTTAGTTACTTTGCTTTTTGGCTCAAGGTATCCTCTGCTAAGAAAACCGCTTAGTTTTTTCTCCATATAACACGAGCGTAGTCATCTGATGAAATATTGATAATTTGATTTACTCAATACAAAATAGTTAAGGAGAAAAAATATTATGTTTGACTCCTGTCCGAAAATTGGAGAAAGCAAAAACAAAGTTGAAAAAAGAAAGTATTTTATTAAGTGTATTTACTCCAAACTTCTTTCATAAGATGCTATAAATCAATAAAATCATTTATACCAATACCCAAAACAATTTTTTTCTACATTACTTTTTGACTTTTTCGTGCATCATCAAAAAGCTGTGTCTGATATATATATTACCTAATAAAAAATAATCTTCCACAGAAGGTAATGTATGCAAAACATTTTCGAGGTAATACCAAGGAGAAAACTACCTCCCTAAAATAATGCCCGGAAAAAAGGGCAAAATATTCCTTCCTATAACCCAGTTTACGAAATAGAGTCTCTAAATCTAGCCCCTGATGGCTTCAGCTGCTATCATTTGTCAAGTATAGAGTGTAGTAGACGAGGCAAGAAAATTGTAACTAATGGTCGGCAAATCTCATCTGTCCTTGATGAATAGCACACTGGTGGCATGATAAGCAGTAGCAGTTCCTCGTTTAAAAGTCTTCGGTCTTAAGAATATGGAAAAGAGCTGAAATTTATAGCCCTCTCGTGTTTAAAGGAAAAAATAATTAACTTACATTTTTCGGACTGAAAAATTCTGTGTTTAGTTTTTACGCGAGACCTTCATTTTTCTTCTTTAGGAGGTGGGAAGAATGAAAATAAAAATAAATTCTGAGCGTATTTGATCTCTTAAACTTGCGGACACTTAACTTTTAAAGATAAAATGACTGTAATTGGTTTGTAGATTTAGTAATATGTCCCGGATTAAAAAGTTGATGTTAAAATGCCATACGGTTTCGAAAGAAAAACGTGAATTATATATTTTATAGCAGATTCAAAGCTGCAGGGAATAGTGTAATGTTTGCTTTCTCTAATGACATGTACACCAACGGTTTTCAAAAATATTTAATTATTTTGAGCAGATGGAATATACAACACCTTGCTTTTAAATATACTGTCCGATAGATAAAGTCTTAATGCATATAAAGCAGTGAGTAACCGCCTCTAAGCAAGGGCTAAGGCAGGAACGTGCAATACACCAATACATGTTACACCAGTCTATGTATCGAATTACCGAGTTGGCGGTGTATTGCATCTTAATGCAAATTTTAAAAAAATATGCTTGCTCTGAAATGTTTTTAAAAGTTTTATGTCCATTGTGTTTTAGATAATTTTAGTTCTGACATCTCTTTATTTTTTAAATTAAACCATCGTTTGGAGCAGTATAGCCTACTAAGGCTCTTGCGCCAGTAAAACTAATACAATCAACCAACCAACCTACTAAAAAAATATCCCTTTTAACATACAACTACGGTTTAGACCGAAAAAAGAAATTGTTACCAATTTACAACCATTAAAACAAGAACAATATATAGTGACAATTTATAAAAAAAGTCAGGAAAGTTACTTTTTTACTCATTTTTTTCTTTATGCTAATATACAGCTTCTTTATTTCTTCCAGCGTTTTTCCAAAAAAAAAAACATGATGAAAATAAATAAGTAAATAAAAAACAAGAAATCATGAAATCAAAACTTTTAATACAGCAATTCTTAAAGACTTAGAGTAAAATCAGTGTTAGTGACTTCTTATAATTTTTGGCGAATCCTTTAATGTTGGCCCAAATATACTTGAAATCTTCTATTTACTTTACACTTTATTTATTTTAAATCGGCGATTTTTGTTTAAACTTGTGAATTGAATTTTTTAACATTTTTTAAAAAGTCAGGAAAGTTACTTTTTTATTCATTTTTTTTCTTTATGCTAATATACATCATCTTTATTTCTTCTGGGGTTTTTTCAAAAAAAAAAAAGAAACAGAATTAAAAGAAATAAGTTAAGAAAAAAACAAGAAATCATGAAATCAAAACATTTAAGAAAGCAATCCTTAAATACTAGAGTAAAATCAGTGTTCGTGAATTCTTATAATTTTGTAGAAAATCCTTTGATGTTGGCCCAAATATACTTGAAATCTTTTATTTACTTTACACTTTATTTATTTTAAATCGGTGATTTTTGTTTAAACTTGTGAATTGAATTTTGTTTAGCATCTAACATTACTTAGAACAACCTAAATCTTCCCTATTTAAAAACCCGATGGTTTTAATATGCTTCGAAAGGTGAAAAAAAATTATAATTTGAGAAAAAAATTGAACCGTAAGAGTTTTCGTCCTTGCGTTTGAAAATACTTCGTTTCATGATCAAGGTTTGTGCCATAGATTAATTTCTCTGGTTTTGTGGTTTGTAAATGCTACTTTTCCGAACTTTCCCTACATTATTACTTGAGCTATAGGAAAGCAAAGATAAATGATTTTTGTTTTTTCGTTTTTTTTAGCCTTATTAATATTGTTGCATTTAAACGCTTTTGATAGATTTTTCATGTTCTCCATTTATTCAGAAATCTTTTACATGGAAACTTATATTTTGTCGATTTCTAGTCGACAAATTAATCATTGATAAATAAACGCATGCTCAATGGGGAAAACAAGAAAAAAAAATAGCAGAACCTACTAATATAATTTCTGAGGAAAGTAATTTTGAAATGTAGAAGCTGTAAAATCTTTGAAGCAATTTTACATGCTGTATATTTTTGTCGTTGATTTACCCTGTTTCCAAGCATATCTTAACATCGAGACATATTTAGTGGTTAACAATTGAAATATGCAAATATGTATTTTTTTTTTAGCTTTATTCTCTTTAAACATTCACAGACGCTTAGAAGTAATAAAATGTTTCAGTTTTGCTTGAACGAAAGAGAGTGTTGCAAAACCGAAATACAATTGACATAATTGCTGACATAACATTTACATAATATTTCTTAACCAATAAAATAGACTTTAGACACCGTCTGACTTAATTTCATATAAATAATATCAGAAGCATTCTGGGAGGGAATAATAAGAGATGGTTGCATTGTTGCACCTTTACAAAGAAAAAAAACAGTATAAAAGGTGAAAAATAACAAACTGGCGAAAGGAAAACAAGCACATTCAAAGTCTTAACAATACGTACCAAGCCCACCCTAATTATTTCTGACGCTTTCCTTCTTCTTAGATTACTTATCTTGCTTGAAATTTTTATTAAATAAGGGCAAGGCGACACTCACGTAGCTCTTCACTGGATATGCTTTTCAGTTTATTACGCCCTCTGAGAATAGATTTTACGCATCAGGTTTTCTCCCACTCTCGCCTTGCTTCTTTCCTCTGATCAGTTTTTCAGAGGGAAAAAAAATAGCTTTGAATATTTCATGAAGTTATTTTTTTTTCTTCATCTGCGCTACCTGGCAGAGGTACGTACACGAAACGTGAAAGTTGCCGAAAATTTCTTTTAATAGATTTTGTTTAACAGGAGTTAATACTTGAATGGGAAGTTTATTGCTTGAGATTTGTAAGTTTGTAGGGTTCTTGAAATTTTGAATTTTATTTTCGTATGTTAGGTCCCAGTTGCTAAAATTTGTCAGTTCACTGATGCTTTTTTTTTTACATACATAAAAATTTATCAGCAAGATTGGTTTGATTGCAACACAAAACTATTTAACACACTTTAGTATTAAACGCGAGAAAAAGAGGTTCATCAAGAACAAAGTACACCAGTTTTTTTTCTTTTGCTTTATATCGTATTTTTTCGATTCCTTATTTTTTTTCGATTCCTAATTTGTTTAAGAAGAAGTGTTTCTTAAAAATACTACGTTAAAACTGAAAATGAAGCATTTTTTAATAAAATAAAAATTGCTTGTTAGCACCAAAAATTATTTTCGTTAACATTTAGTAACCCGTTCTTTTAGGTTACTAAGAACACCCATTACTTAATGTGTAAATAAGGAAGTAATGCAGGGTTCACATTAGGATTTCAGGGGTTCTAAGAACCCTTAACTTTTAAAACTTTCGATTACAAAAAATATACGTTACCTTATTTATAACCATACGCAAGAAAATTTACTTGTAGTACAAAAATTCAAACTATCCAATACGATTTTAGTATCAATCAGCAATATCAGCTGTTTAAAACTATTTTTCTCAGAAGTCTGTTTTTTCGTTTCGCTCACATGATATCTCAAACAGAAAATGTATATTTATTCATAAGTTCTTGATGCATTTTTCATGTCGCCTTTCTTGATGACCTGAACCTAAATTTTGCTTAAAAATCAAACAAAATTTTCCTTGAAAAATTATTTCCGACCAAAATTTTGGTTGTAACTATTTCCGAAATTTAAAAAAGTAATGTTTTTTTAATTTTAAATTTAAGTTAAACTCCTGAGGTAAGTACACAGCGAAAATAAAAACATGAATTTTACAGTAAGATACTGCATGTATTTTTTTGAATCTCAGAGAAAGAGTTCTATAATACAATAGTAGTTTAAATACATGTTACATCATGTGTTTGTCTTAGAGATTCAAATTTCATTTAAAACTAACATTTTGCTCATAGCTGGTATAAAAATTTAGTAACAAGTTTTAAGCAGTGGGTATTTGTCGTATCGCGTTATCACTTCAATTTCAAGAGTCCTGAGAGAGACTTAAACTATAATCTTAAAACGTAAGACCTTAAAACATAAGAAGACCTTAAAACATAAATTTTAATGTTTTTGTAAGATGTAATATCGTCACAAAATAGTTTAGAATAGTAGTAATTATTTATTAAAGTTATATTAATATTCGATCACTTACCATTATTTTGGAATTCCAAGGTAATTACTGAAAGACAAAACTGAACACAAGGTTGCGAATCATTATGCAGCAAAAAAAAAGAAAAAAAAAAGAAATTACTTTAAAGGGGAAAAGTTACTAAATCACCGAGAGACAGGAAATCTACTAGGCATTCCCCTGACGTCGTCATATTGGTGTCCTTTTCTTTCTGCGCCAACTGCATAATTGTACGAAACATACAACTCTATTTTCTAAAGAAGTCGTTTATGATCGTCGTCTGGGAGAACTTCCGTCGAAAACATCAGAAAAATTCATCTGTTTACTCCAAGTATTTCCCGGGGGCTCCACTAGATCCCATTTTACTTTCTTGAATGTTGCAATGCGACTCTTTACGTTCAAACAAAAGTTTACAGCAGACGTCTCAATTTCTCTCAATATAGTTCTGTTTCCGCTACATGATCTTTCATGAAAGTTTGAAATATTTCCCAAAATGCTTTTAGCTGTGAACAAAAAATACCTTAAGGCTCTGTTCAAAACTTATCCGTGTACTTTAAATAATGAATGATATAAAACACAAATTCAGAAGGGAGTCTCTATTGATTAATATTCCAAGTTGAGCGGAATTAAAGGCTTACCGTAGAGTATAACACAAAACTTTTTAATGTCTGATGCTAATACATAGCAGTTTATTTAATATTGCCAGAAAGAATTAGTGTTTATTCCGAAAAGTTAGCGTTTTTAATTCAAATAAAAAAGGCATATTAATAATAATAAATAAAAGTTTAAATATTTATTTCTTAAGAAAATTATTCATATAAAAATTGTATTCTCTCTTTTCACTAAACCTAAAAATATTTAAATATTTTTGAGTTCCTTAGTTCACTAATCAATGAATTGTATACCATCTGTAGTCTAAAAAAACCCCACAAAACAAAACATCTAATGAGTCTCTCTCTCTCCCTTTTATATTTAGTTATGGTTCTCAAAAAAGTAATAAATTTTTCTCATGTAATGCACTATGAACTAGAATATTTATCCAAATGTATCTCTTTTATATTTAAAATTAGTAGTAAAAAAGTATGCCTGTTAATACAAACGCAAAGTATTTCATTACATAAAGAAAAAAAAAGTTTAAAAAAATGCACTATTACATTATTTGTAAACAGAAAACGAATTTTACCATTTTCACATTCTACACAATGAACTATACTGTTGTCCGATTATAAGTCTTCTTTTTTGTTAGAAACCAGAAAAAAACAATATATTGTTTTCGTTGATACAAAATCCAAGTATTTTAGCACTAAAACATTAAAAAAAATATTTTTGAAGTAAATAAAATGCGCATAATTGTACATGATATACGTGTACATTTCAAGACAATGCTGACTGGAAAATAAAAAGAATTCAACTTCAGCTAAAAATATGTTAGCAACAGATTTTAAGCATTGTTGGATGCTAGTGATCTGCTAATATTCTTAAAAACTCAAGATAATGAATGAAGAACATCGTAATGGCATTTGTAAAATCATGAAACGTTAAAATAAGAAAACGGATCAATTCAATTAAAAGATTTCAAAATGTGGTTTTTCATTTTGAAGAGAAAAAAAACGAATCAATAACTTTTATGTTGTATTAATTAAAACTGGTTTATTATTATTTTAAATAGGTAAATAACAATCAAGTTTCCTATAATTAATTGAATCACAGTGCTTTAAACAAAGAAGCGAAGCTAATCACCTGAAACTTCCAAAATTATATTACTAAAACAATCACAAACATGTTTACAATGGCTAAAAACTATAATGCCAATTTAAAACCCAATAAATCTCTCTACAGCACAACTTTCTTAAACTATTATTGATTCTTACAAACCAATTTTCAAATAACTGAAAAAATAATAACTATGAATGAACAAGGAATGCAGAATAAGCTTTGCAAATCGACTCTATAATAATTCAGAAATAGAATCCAAAATGCAGAATTTAATGTGTTTTTAATGAGTTGTGCAAGACCCTAAACTCTGCTTCTTGTTTAAAGGAATATTCATCTCACGCTGAACGAAAACCAAGAGCTTTGAGGCGGAACGGTAAATTTAGTCTTTTTTTATTTATTTATTTTTCATTCTCCCGTTATAATCTCTAAAACGGGTACTGTAAAAATGGAATTTAGCTAATTATATCGTTTCTGGAAATAGAATTGGATGTAAAATATTTTGCAAAACGTGCGTTACTGTAGGGAAAAACAAGTTTCTGAAAAATGTTTTTGCTTTGTTTACATTTTTTCCTCAACAAAAAGAATTTTAAAAGACTCAAAAAAGAAACAAAATGCATTAAAATGGGATTTTTCTTTCAACAGCGAATATTTTATTCCTAACTAGTATAATGTTGTTTTTAATAAGATTCAAATAAGTATCTAAAATAAGCTTGAATTGCTTACGCATTTAGGATACAGATCGCGTTAATCAGTTTTCGCTGAAAATAGGTATACAAATTAAATAAACCTCTTACAAAATCATTAAAAATATTTATTTAGGAAGTATTATTTTTAAAACACGTGCATAAGTACGCTCCCTCACCTCTTTTTAATTACTATAAATATACTAATTAAAAACGCCCAAGAAAGTCACTTTGTGTTGTTCACAGTAGATTCTATTCTGTTATTCATAGTTTTTAAATTTATTAAATTATTTAATTTTACCCGTTTTTTTTTTTGCTTTTAACAGGATTTGCCGAAAAGTAAGTCTATTAATGTCTATTTTTTACTTTATTTTGTCTTCATTATATTATAACAACGAAGTAGGCAAAAAAGGCAAAAACAAGTAACTTTAATCGTAACGGTAGCTAATTTTTGTCCGGTACCCTAAGAAAACGAAAGAAAAACTTACAAGTAGTAGGATATTAATTGCTTGATTTGTATCGAAATAGAAGTAAAGTTTTATTTTTCTTTACTAATACGCCTTTGATTACTTTCCACTTCGTTGAGCAACATATTTCGCAGAAGCACTGTTCTGATCATTAATGGATGCTGGTTAGATGTTCAGAATACACGGAATAAACTTATTCATCATAATACCATAAAAAATACTCTTTGTCGCGAAAACTTCTCCAGTTAGAAATGCATATTTTTGTATGGACGAAAACGCATGTTTCAGGTTCAATTAAAACAATTTTAAACAACCTTTTTTTACGAATAGGGTAAAAGAAACGTAAACCCATAACTAGACTGTGTTATTAAAAGTTTCAAATAAAGAAAATAATAAGTTTTGAATATTAGCGTTCTTTTGGAGAATATAGAAACTAAAAATGGGTAGGATTAAATAAACGGTGCAGTCATTATGAAGTAAAGTTGTTTGAAACTTTGAAGCGTACATTTCATACATTTACAGAATCATTTATTAACTGAATTGGATAACTTTCAAAATTAATCGCTTTCCGTTAGTTCTTCTCCTCAGAGCCGGACTAGCATAAGTCCGAAAACGGAAACTTTCACTTTATTACTGCACTTTATGTTTAATCTCCCCCCTCCCTCCCTCGTGAATCTTATTCGTCCCATGAGAACGTAATTGATTTCAAAAAGCTCCTTCACAATTAGTTGGCAGGTTGAAAGAGCGCGAGTCCCAATTTTTGAATGCATCATGCAAATGTTTTTGCGCTGTCCGGAAAAGTAACGAAAATGAGCGTACGTTACTTTGGTTCTAATAAAGATATTTTTTTAGAAAGTTCTTTTTCATTAAAATAACGTATTGTTTCTCCAACACTCCCTACTTACAGCCTGATATTTCTTGTTCTATCATATTTTCCTTTACTCACAGCATCAACTTTATCCTAATATATTTTTTCATTTGCTTTTGATTAAAGCATTTTAATTAAAACTGTACACAATGAGTTACAGGTGTGAAGAAAAAATTGTGTGTTTACTGCACCTGTAACTTAAAAATATTTTTTGTCTTAGCTATTTTTTTAAATAAAAGTAATATTTTTATTTAACTCACAATTTGTTCACACATGTTGATAACGAATATTAATTAGCTTACACAAACAAAATAGTTTGAAGTATTTTCGAAGCAAAAAAAAATATATATATGTATATATATATATATATATATTATATATATATATATATATATATATATATATATATATATATATATATATATATATATATATATATATATATATATATATATATATATATATATATATATATATATATATATATATATATATACAGTATAACTTCGATTTAACGATACCCGATTTAACGATTTCCCCAATTTAACGATACATTTCATTGGTCCCGACTCATATGCCTTGACTTTAATGTTAAAACGTCCTCAATTTAACGATAGCTTTCCTCGATTTAACGATGATATAGGGCAGGGCCAAATTATCTCTCGTCAAAAATACAGTAATATATGTTTAAAATATTTTTATAACTATTTTACTTGCAACAGCATGAGACCTCATGTTCCAATAGTAAAAAGATTCATCCTTCAGTAACGTCCAAACTTCTAGCATTCCAAACAAAATTTTTTAGCACCTTGAGAGGAGAGTGATCAGTCAAAAAATATGAGGTCGAAAAAGGTGAAATTTTCTCAACACGAGAAAACAAAGATCGATGAAATAACTTTGGAAATAATATAAATGCGCAGTTTTCTCAAAGAAGCAAAATAACGTATGTTTAAGCGTTCACTTAATTATCAATAGTTTGATCCGTTTAACTTATAAGTATGCTTTCTCGATTTAACGATAATTTTTTACAGTCCATAGGCAATCGTTAAATCGAGGTTATACTGTATATATATACATATATATATATATATATATATATATATATATATATATATATATATATATATATATATATATATATATATATATATATATATATATATATATATATATATATATATATGTATATATAAGCATAACTAAGAATTCTTTCTTTGAAAAACATTCTGATAATATATTTTTTTTTTTAATAGAAAGATGTTTCATTTATATACCACATTTTTTTAATCGGAGCTTTGTTCAAATACCTTTCTTATACACTCTAATACCTAATTTCTAAGCATTTTACGATAAAAGTATAGTTTAAATCGGTAAACTTTGTTTAATTGCTCAAAGAATCTTAATTATTCAAGTTCGGTTTACAAAGTATCATTTTGTAAAAAATACAAAATCTCCTTTTTCAGCTTCCTAGCTCTATAAATCCTATTTAATAAAATAATTTTGCTCCGATAACATATTTAATTAAAAAAACTTATATGTTCTTAAAAAGCTTCCTAGCATTTTTTCTGTACTGTTAAAGAAAAAGTTTAATAATTTTAAAACAATGTATGTTGTACGCCTAGAAAATAATAGCCAAACGTAATTTCATAAAAATACTTTAAACGTTACATATGAGGCTAGTGGCTTGTAAGAAATTATTCATATTATCACTCTGCAAATGTAAAGCAAAAATGTACAGACAAAAAATCAATGAACGACGAAAAAATATTTAAAAGCCTTAATTATTAAATCTTCCTTAGAAATGGTTTAGACTTACACCAATGTGGTTCTAGTATGCTCAACTATTTGCACTGATTTTTTTCAATTAAAATAAAGCACACTTAATACAAAAAAGTGTGTTAAACTAATTAACTAGTTAAGCCGTTAGTCTTTTAAGATATCTTACGAAAATTCAATTACATACTTCATTTATTTTCAAAATTGTCTTCAGGAAAATATTGATATTTTTTTATTTAACTTATTTTCTTGCTGGTTTAAGGTGTCTAGTTTTAACTACTAGTTTAACGCTTATGTTTAAAATTATGGAGGTAATGGAAAATAATCGTATACATGTTTGTAATATTCAATTTATATTTTCATCCGGAGCCTATGGAAATTAAAATCAAATATTTTTATTAGCATAAGCTGTGAGTTTAAAAATAATATTACGTCACTTAATGTATTAAATGTTCATATTGTTTGGTCAAAAGCACACAAAAATATTTAATATGTGTATTTATATTAATCCGATTGGCCTGTCCTGTATTGGATATGCAAAATCAAGAAAATGCTTCAATATATTATCTTCAGTGGAAGATTAGATGTCTGGAACGGTTAGTGATAATAAAACAAAGGTACAACTGGTACTTTTTCAGAAAAGCAGGTCGCATAAATTTATGTTCATCATTTTTACGAGGTGCGTTAAAAAGTATTTAAATAATGGCGTTTCGAAACACATTTTTACTACTGATGGGCCATTAACTGACTCATTGTGAAGCTACAGCGTCACTTATTTCATTTCTGAAGTCGTATTGTTGTCCGTGAATACAAAGAATGATGGCCACGAAAATCGTTGATCCCGCCAACTGTGAATTGCATTCTGTGATACGTCGACAAATTAAGGCGTGCGATCCAAAACAAACGCCGTGGGTCATCAGGCATAATCTTCCTCCCCGATAACGAGCATCCTCACACTGCTGCCAAAACCAAGGAGAAATTTTGAGATTTTAGTAGAGGACTTTTTGACCACCCACCGTACAGTCCCGATATTGAACTTAGTGACTACTTCCTCTTACATTTTAAATAGCGTTTAGGTAGAAAACGTTTTGAAACCGACGAGACGCTTGTCAACTGGTTCAACTCTCAGGCGGCAAGTTTCTACGCAGAGGGGTCAAAGAAGCTGATGCAGCGGTACGAAAAATTCTTAGGAGTGAATGGCGATTATGTAAAGAATTAAAGTAACTTTGTACCTAACTAAATATGACATTTTTTTTCTTATGAGTATATTTTTTTCTGTAACCAGACGGCCCTTTCTTTTATAAACTCATGTTGCGCGCAATAACGTATACACGGGTCGAGTTTTTACACATTCAGTAGTATAAAAAGAGATTTACTTCTTTTGTCAGAGATCTTTAACAAAGACATATTTAAAATACTTTAACTTTCACCATATATTCATGCAGTGTATGATGTTTCTCATGCATACCCTATTGCATGTGCCCATGTTGGTACAGAAAAATAGTTACAATGTAGTTTATCTCATGTAGACAGACTACTAAAAGGTAAAAAGAAGAAATTTAATTCAAAGTAATGGACTACTTTTTATTGTTTGCGAAAAAGTTTAATACAACCCCTAAGCATAAATTAGGAATTTAAAAAGACGTATAAATTCTCCTAGGGTTAAAAAGAAATACCCCCCCCCCCCTTTTTTTTTACATCCGTAATACGATTTTATTTCACATGTGTGAAGCCGATTCTGTATTAAACTTAGTTATTTGGCTGTCTTTATTTGGCGCAAGTATTGCATTGGCAAAATATAGAATTTAAAATAATATCCCGAATCTCTTAAACTTATATTAAAACTCTTTGAAAGTTTCAAAGCAGTTCAATTCCTAAAAAAATGAAACTGAGTAATGCATTTGTACATGTTTGATATTGCATTAAATCGAAATAAATTGCATTAGAATTTAGTAAAAGTGCCTGTAACAATTTTAAATTCCCTTTCAATAAAAAAGAAATGCTAACCCACATGTATAAATTTGTGCAATGCACTTTTCAGTTCTACCCTTAGGAATGAGGTGAAACAATTTTCTAAGAATTTATCGAGAGTTTCTGATCCTTATTTAGTCTTTTCTTTTAAGATCAAGCATTACATTTGACAAATGCGAACATGTATTCTTATCTAGACCAAATCACTTCTTGTTTCAGAATAAACGATAGGAAAAAACTAATGTTAGCGCTCCTTGTGAGTTGAATTTCCTGATTTCGAAAACCCTTAACTAATATCAAGGACTCATTTTGTTCCACTTCAATTTACCTTATTCTGATTAAGGTTTTCGTAACCGCATGCGGTGTGTATGTAAATGAGTTATATACAGGGTGTCCACTCCAATCGTGGACCAATAGCTAATTTCTAAACCGTTAGAGATAAGCATATAGTTTATTTAGGAAAAAATCTCCAAATTATGAAAGGAATTTTGGGTCTATTCAATGTTTTTCAAAAAATCAAATTTTGAAAGAGTTACGAAATTTAAATTTTTATACAGCCCCCCAGTCCTATCAATCATATTTAGTAAAACATTCTTGACACTGTAACGTTTAAAAGTAAAAAAAAATCACTCTTCTACCACAAAAATTGACCGAGTTATGACGTTTTGAAAAATCAAGATTTTGAAGGATTTCGCATACGATCCCTTAAGCGATCGCTCGATGAGCTCATAAAATAATGCAAAATCTTGATTTTTCAAAACGTCATAACTCGGTCAATTTTTGTGGTAGAAGAGTGAGTTTTTTTTAGTTTCAAACGTTACAGTGTCAAGAATGTTTCACTAAATATGATTGATAGGACTGGGGGGCTGTATAAAAATTTAAATTTCGTAACTCTTTCAAAATTTGATTTTTTGAAAAACATTGAATAGACCCAAAATTCCTTTCGTAATTTGGAGATTTTTTCCTAAATAAACTATATGCTTATCTCTAACGGTTTAGAAATTAGCTATTGGTCCACGATTGGAGTGGACACCCTGTATAAATAAGATACACTAAAAATATCCTGCTGGGAAAAATGAAAAAAAAAAGTGTTTATTTATATATTCGATTGAAGAAGTTCCAAGTTTTGTACTTAGAAAACACGAAACTTTACTAAATCATCATACCCAATAATTATTGAAGATAAATATATTTATATCCGCTTATTGGTCTATGCCCTGTAAAAAAAAAAAAACTTGTTTTTACAGTATAATACTGGAAGCAGGGTTTTACAGTAATAAATTGTAAAATTAACAATTTTACAATTACCAATAAGTTAGCTGCATTATACTGTAAAAACAACAGTATAATACTGGCAGCAGAGGTTATAATTCAAAACTGTAAAATTAGCAGTTTTTTAGCTTATTACTGCAAAATTAGCAGTTTTACAGTTTATTGCTAAAATTAGCAGTTTTGCAGATTATTACTGTAAAATTAGCATGTTTACTGTTTATTGCTGTAAAATTCGCTGTATTATACTGTAAAAACATTTTATTTTTGCAGTGTGTGCAAGTTCATCGAAGGGTAACTCCAAATAACAAATCTTTACAAGGCGTTGAATGTTGAGGTTAAATACTGCATATCAGGTAAGTTCAAAACACAAGCGGTCTAGATGTTGATGATGTATCTGGGCTATTTTAAGTCTCAAAACGAACATCAGTTGCGGTTTTAAAGTGCTTAAAACTTCAACTAACGTATTTAGAACGAATCAACGTTAGCAAACGCTATTATTTTTGTATAGGGTCAATTTGGGAAAAATGGGTCAAAAAAGAGCAATTTTACAGTCAGGCTTTAACAGCAAAAAATATATTGCTTCAACCATTGAATAAACTGCTTAGGATATGCAAATGACTCTTCCTCATGACATTTAAAGTGAAATATCTCGGAAAAAACAAAATATTGATATTGATAAATAAGTTTAAAAATGTGTTGACAATGACTCATTTTATCCCATAGCGTGGGGTAAAACGGGTCACTAGTAGGGTAAAATAAGTCATGGTTTAAAGGATTTAATTTCACGGTTTATTGAATAGTAGTTAGATACTTTTGTTCATTAAATGAGAAAACTATTAGTATATAAACACTTCTAGAAAGTAATATTGTCATCTTGATTCATCTCAGGGCCAGGAATGTCTAGTGCTGTTTACGATGCATCATTCTTCCAAACATCATCTCTCTCCGGGAATAAAAATCTTTCACTGTATTTTTAAGTTTCATTGTACGTTATTCTACATTGTGAGGAAGAATGATGGCATGAAAATGTACTTTTTTGATTTTCCTCAAAAGACTTTCCAATTTTAAAAGGTTGCTACCAATGCACTTCAATTCAGATATGAATTTCTTTTAAAGAAGAGGTTTATTTATTATTTATTTATTTTTGCAGCTGTGTGTCAGTTTAATTGATTTTGTATCTCTTTAGACTTTTTCGGATTGTAGTCTTTTCAATATTGTCAAGCTTGTTAAAATTTCACAAGTTCCTTTCTGCATCTGCACGTGTGCAGTTTTCTCTTTTGGTAACTTTTAAAGTTTCTTCTTTACTTTTGGTTATTGGTTTTGGTGAGAGTGTGCTTATAATAGAAGTTTTAATATTCATAAAATAAAACACATGTTTTACTCGCATGTTCCAATATCGAAGCAACAGCCTCACTTGTTGTTGAGATCTTAGTTGTTGATTCCGTTCCTTTAACTGCATTATTTGAATTCAGCTCTGAAGAATGTTTTTCTATAATTTGGTTGCCCAGGCGTTTCTCTTTGGTTAAAATAAAATACTTTTGCTCCGCTTCGTTTCCTAACAACGTTTCTTGAAGGAAATTCATCAAGCAAAAGCTGTGCTCTCAGTATTTCATTTTTGATTTAATTTAATTATTTTGCATTATAAGTTCATATATTTGTGTATCAAAAGAATGACCAAGCAATATATTATTTGTTTTAAATTAGTATGTACATACATGGCACCAAAACATGAGTTAATTAGCAAAAAATATGATTAGCTCTTTAGTATATGCTAAGACTAACTTAAGACGAAACATGGCCCATTTTACCCTACGCTTGTTTTAGTACTATAAAAAACTCAGTTTTGCTGTTTTTTCTTCACCATTTTAAGAATTTGTTTCTGAAAATGTGTTCTATGCAGTAGGTTAAAAACTTAATCTGTATTTTCATTTAATTTTATTTAAATCAAAAGTTTCTGTGATGAACACAGTTCAGTTTCTTAAACGTAAAACACTTAATCGCTAGTATCTGTAACTTTAAAGTAGAAGTTACACCTTATTTTGAATGTAAAATGTTGCCCGGTCTCAATAATGCATAAAAATGGCAACGCAAAAAGAAAATATGATTTGTATATTTTTTAAAGATTTTTCTAATAAACGTGACCCATTTTACCCCGTGACCCATTTTACCCCACCTGATCCTACTTAATAACTTTGACATTAATACTTTTTGAAATTAAGTGACAATAATATTTTTATGAGTGTTTTAGAGTTGATAAATAACTTAAAATATTTTTTTTGTAACGTTTTATATTTTATACTATACAGATTTATTTTGAGAAATTCAGCGAAGTAATGAAGTAACATGAAGACTCGTTTACTGTCAGCTACCGAGCATTACGAACTCATAAAAAGTCGATGTGAGGCAGTAAGAATATTAATAACTGCGTGGTGGACTTCGTTTATTATGTAGTTCGTCATTTTATGAATCATATCAAGTAATATTGAAAAATATCGAGCCTTACGCAACTGAGAGTGGATAAAAAAACCTTCATTTTATGCGTTACTTAGCAATTTGATGACATCTGTTTAGTTCATAAAAACTATCGCATTAGGTTTATTCCTACAGATTTGATGCATGATTTTATTGGAGTAACTAGGAAAGGCAGAGAAACATTCTTTTAATGTAGTGAATTTTTTTAGTTTTTTACTTAATTGACACAGCACTGTATTTCGAAAATGCTTTTTTAGAAAATACTATAATTGTGTATGTACTTCTGCATATTTTATTTATGTATAAATAAATTACGTAGAAGTACATACATATTTATAAGTTTCAGGACTTAATGTATTTCTGCAAGGTAATTTTATTATATTGTCATTTTGTACTTTGTGCTGAATTTTTTTCCTTAAATTGCCTGAAATAAAAACGCAGTATAGAATCAGTTGGAGTAAAAAGATTTCTGACGTCAAAGCGATGCGGGATGATGCCAAGTTTTTCCTCGGATAGGGCTCTAGGGTTCTCTAACTGTAACATCAGAGTTAGAGTAAAAAACCGAAAAGCGACGTTTAAAAACACAAATAGATGAAGTTAAAATTGGCAAACATGTTTCAAAAGCGAAAGCTTCCTTCTTCAGTGCCAAGCAAGAAATGGAAAGAAACAAAGTGCCGGGAGAGTCTAAATAGCAAAGGAGCAAAAGCTACACTGTTAAAAATTTTCCTGAAATTTTGTGGTAAAAGTTACTGGCATCCATGTTGCCAGTAACTTTCACCGTAAAATCCAATTTTACTGTAAAATTTTACGGTAGAGAAAAGTAGAGTTAAAAAACGCAAGATGCGAGCAGCTAGGATCGAACCTGAGACGCGGTTATCGCACTTCCCTTCCCTATCCACTGTACCGAATAAGACCGCACATGGCGAACAGAAATCGAGTATTAGGTGCTTCGCGCAGTAAGTCACGTGGTTTATCAACTGACGCTGTAATCGTTTCTTTTTTATGGTACAACTTACTGTAAATATTTTCGTTACCGTAAATCAGGGTTACTTGGACCCTAGGGGGTTACTTGAGCCCACTACAATAAAATGATAAAATCTAGGTTTGGTACCTACTAGTTGAAGACTTGCACGTAGTTCCTCGTTTCTCCACTAGGTAGAAGCCCTCTGCAGTCTCTAACGCTAGTACCAAACCCAGATTTTATCATTTTACTGTGGGCTCAAGTAGCCCTTTTGTGGGTCCAAGTAACCCTGATTTACGGTACTGTAAACGCTACATTTTACAGTAACATTTACCGTAAAATCTTCCTGAATTTTTAACAGTGTAGGCCAATCAGGTGTCAGCATGTGCCGAGCCCTGATTTGGCGTTGCGTTGTCAGAAAATTGTAATTATAAACATGCTCTTAAATTTTCTGACAACGCAACGCCAAATCAGGGCTCGGCACACGCTGAAACCTGATTGGCCTAGCTTTTGCTCCTTTGCTATTTAAACTCTCCCGGCACTTTGTTTCTTTCCATTTCTTGCTTGGCACTGAAGAAGGAAGCTTTACGCTTTTGAAACATGTTTGCCAATTTTAACTTCATCTATTTGTGTTTTTAAACGTCGCTTTTCGGTTTTTTACTCATTTGAACACAAAGTGAACTGCTTTTAAATCAGAGTTAGAGTCTATCCGTTGAGAAACTAAGTGGTGAAGCAGTTGTTGTCATAATTTGTCAAACCTTATTAGATAAGATGATAGTAGTTTTTTTTTTTTTTTTCAAATTTCCCCTTAAAAATACCGCAAATACGTGAACGATACTAATGAAACTACCTGCAGAAAGTAATCTTTTCCTATAAACTGCAGACGCTTTGTCTTTAAAAAGTGCTGAACTATAGTGCACCTCAATATTATAGGACTATTAAGAGAAACTCAATGAGCAATAATAATATTTGCACGAAATTAATCCCGTTTGGATCTTTGTGCTAGAATTTACGCTTAGTGTTTAGAAATAGAATTTTTCATTTTTTATTTAAAAACTTTCATTCGCTGAATATCGCCCATGGCGCCAAATTAAAATAGGTTTTAAAAAAAATATTTTAAAAAAATTAGTTAGCCGAATTGGTCACAAACTTGGCAATATATTGCCAAGTTGGCGAAAAAAAACCTAGTGACCATAATTTGTTATGTATCGCCAAATAGTAGCCAAATCATAGCATTACTCAAGTCCGCATTGAAATTAACACATCTGTTCTCCAAAAAAGGTGTAAAAGACCTTGGTGGTAAGATGTAAAGACGATGTCCTTTAAAACATTCGAATGCGACCTAAAAGAGAGGTGCACAACTAGACCAACTCAGAGCCTGCATGTAATTCTTTAACGAAATATTGCTTTTGAGTTATCGTGATTGTTCACATGCTTATACATACGTATACACAAACGTCAAGAGAAAATTGGTAACAATTATTTTGCTGATGGTCAAAGTGAATGTTATGGTTGTCTATACCTTCACAGGTGCACATGCACGAGTAAACAGCCAGAAAAATACTACTCAGTAGTCATTCGGAGGTAAGTAAAATTAATTTTAGGCAGGAATTTAAAGATTTTTTTTTTTTTTTTGCTATTACAATACTTCCTCTACTACGTAAAAGAAGTAAAAAATAAAAGAAAACCAGACTTTTTAACGAAAGTGAGTATATTTTTGTCCAGTTTTGTAGTTGTCTCATATTTGTTTCGAAAAGAAGGTTGAACCCACAACCACAGCTAGTAAAAATTAACCAAAGACAATCAACTTCTTCTCCCTAATACGTTTCGGCAGTTCAGCATATTTATACCTAATCCATAGTATAAACATACTGCCAAATAGTTAAGACGTCAACATACTGTCTGCATCCAAGTACTTTACGTAATGTCAAGAAAATTTATTCCTCGTCATCGATCACAAATTTGTTTGAAGATACTCCCCTATAAGTCACACTTATTGCATTGATTTAATTGTGATAGCATTTGATGGATAGGCCGATGGATTAGGTGCGTGTCAAGACGTATTTATTATGATGTATTATGAATGGATATATTTCGCTTAGCCAATTGTATGAAAACGATGCCATAGAAATGTAAATTTCCTTATCCTTTCTGACAGTTTAAAAAAATATTTTACAATTTGATTATTTCTTTATTTTTTAGAATGATTTATTATTTTTCTCAAAGGGAAGATTAACCCTCCAGGAAGGTGCTTTTATGTATTTTTTTAAGAAATATTTCTATTATTTTGGTTTTGTTTTTGTCGCAGCTTGTGCAAGTTAAACAAAACACATTTTTAAGAAATAATGTATTATTAAATCAAGGTTAGAATCAACAACCATTAAATAACCCAAAACTTAAAGTGAAACACCTTTAAAAATACAAAAGCACAATACATTGAGCATAAATTTCTGATAAAATCAATAGAAAAAGTAATCATTGCATTATTATTATTTTTTTAATTTTGGAGCTGTTTTTATAATTTCAATGAATATATAATGTATAGAATGTTCAGAAGTTAAAAGTCGTCATAACTTAAAATATTTTAGCATGCAACACTTTTTATAATTAGTTCCATAGTTGTTGTTTTTGCCTTGTGCCAGCTTGGCTGGCAATATGGGGTACGCTGCTTCCCTTTTCCAACTGTACCGTAACTTGATGTGAGGTTCGACTTCCATAGTTACACACGTGATATAATTCAACCGCGACGAGATGGCCGGTGTCAATCAAATGAGAAAACGAGTCCATTCCTTAAAATAGGTAGAATTTCTACCCATTCAAATTTCCCATCAATTGTGAATCCCATTCCTCAATTTTCATCTGCGTATCACCCCTTCCTAAAAATGGACAATCCTGAAAAAAGGAGGAGTCATAGGCCATCTCTGGGAAGTTGAATTATATAACGACCCGTTTATATTGAATATCACAATTCACAGCGCAACACAATCTCACAAAGAAACGACAAGGACAGGAGATGGAAAGTACATACATGCCCGAGCAGATTCAACAGGAACCTCCTCACCCGCAATCAGACTTCTATGACCACTATACAAGGTAGCCGGCCATTAGTCCCATTAGAACAGGAACACAAACCTTAACACTAGTCAAACACTTTTTTACCGAGTGTGCTCATTTTGGGTCTAAACTCAAGCACGCCTTTTGTCTACGAAGCTAGATAAATTCTTGATCATTTGGGACACTGTTTCCAAAACGCTCAAGCACATTTTTTTTTTTCAGTTGTTCATCTACTTATGCTATCATATGCAGTTTATGATCCGAGTTGAAGTAAGATTATGGGACAAATTGACAGTTGGAGCCATTTTTCAATTCCTTCATCGTTAAGAAATCTAATTTTTCTCGGCCTTTTTGATTGATACGCATGTCTGAATTTGCTCTCCAAGAAGTAAAACACTATGCACTATCACACTAAGACCGATTTAAAAGACAAAAAATAAGCTAAGTGGAAGCATTTTCAAATTTCAGCTTCCAAACCTTTTCATCTTCTTTAGACGAGAGCTACAGAGACTTTGGGATTTTGATTATTTATTGAGCATTCTCTACACTATATATTCAAAAAAAGAAGTCCCGCTTTTCCTCTCCCAATCACGTTTCTAAAGATATTTGTATAAAATCTGACTTGTGCATAATTTTTTGCGACAACAAGAAGAACTGTCTTTTGTAATTTCTGATTTTAGTTTTGGTTATATTTTTCAAAACTCCAGACACGCATTCGGAACCATACTGTCAACCTACCGCTGAATGCATTCCGCTGAATAATTTTCTTTTTATTCAAATATTTGCATTGTGGTTAAACTTTTGTAACGCACTGTAGTAGTAATTCAATACAGCAATTCTTCTTAAAATAAAACAAGCTCATTAATTAATAACTTTTCTCTTATTGAATGTAGGACCGCAATTCAATGTGGCTGCTCAGACATGCTGCAGACGGAGCAGGATTTAAAACACAATTTTAAGATAATCACGAAAGTACAAAATTATGCAAACTGTAAAAATGAAAAACAAAGTGACAATTACATTGATGTTAAAGTGGATCAATGCAGGAAACAATTTAAGAAGGACAAAAAAAATTCTCAAATGCTATATATCCACAGAAGTCCACATAAGTCAGTCAATGCTTTTTTTTTTCTTTTTTCTCGACGGTTCACTTTGTGGAAACTATTTTTCGAGCTCTACTGTTGTTACCTCAAAACCCGTAAAACGTTTTAAATTATTTTATTAAAGTCAATTGAAGTTACTCTTGATGTTACTTATTTTTTACCACGTACTTGTGAGAAAAATTCTATTATTTACAGAGTTTGTGCTCCCGTTATTTATTTCCATTGCTTTGTGGGTTTTGCATTGGACTGTTGTGAATAACCCTATAACTTACTCTTTAAAGTATTTGACGTCCTACATCGTCCCTTTTGTAAAATTTCAACAACCACCATGTTCCTTTTTTTTAATAAGAATTCAACTTTTTTAGCCCCACAATAAATTTATTTATTGCTTAAGGTAGTTTGAAGATTTCATGATTGTCGTAACCGAGTCATATACCATAGCGTATCCTAAGTTGCAAGTTTCATACCTTGATTTATATACTCTTGGAATTAACAAAAAATATTTCAATCCTTATATCACACAGTTAATTAAGCTAAAATTTGCTTCCAAAATCATGAATTTTCATGATAGGTAAAAGCAACAACAAAAATTTAATATAAGAGATCACAAAAGAAAAAAAACTATACAGAGACATTGGAGCGTTAATTGGAGCGGTTGGACATATATAAATGTCCAACCGCTCCAATTAACCGTTGTTAAAAATACTTAAGACATAAAGGTTAATCATTCAGTAATATTAATTATTCAGTAAAAAGCAAAACATAAATGTATTCCAGCAGTGTATTTAAATACACTTCGTGTGTGATACCTTTTATGTCATCGAAACCTCATGAGAGTTTTGAACGAATAAATTGAGAAGAAAAGAGTGAATATTGTACAAATCAGACATTAAAATATTTTTTTCAAGGACAAAACACAACTTAACTCTGCTTCATAACCATTAAAAAATACTTGTTTGATCACAATATTTATTATTTTTTGTTCTAGACCTTAAAGCACGGTATTACAGGATATTTGAACACTTTGTTTTAAAAAACGAAATTAACTGTTATTCCTACTTGCCCATTTTTTTTTCTTTCCGCCCTGAGTTATTTTTTTTTTAAATCTCATTCGTTCAAGAGAAAATAAGCTAATTCTCTTACGTCGTACCATCTTTTTTTCTTCCAGGGGTATTTCCGTTGTAGTTTTAGTTATTTTTGATGCTTGTTGGAGCATAAAAATCTAACCAAACTTTAAAAATGCAAAAAGAAAGCTCTGAACAAAGATGCATTTTAGGAAGACGAAGACTTTTAATAATTAAAAGATGAAACTATTACTATATATACTGTTTTAAAAAGAACGGTTGTAAATTAGTATTTCGATATGGTTCATGGTCTTTAGTTAGTTGAGGGGGATGGAAATTAAATTTAAACACAATAGGATGAGGAAAGAGGGTAGTGAGATGTTGGACACACTAAAATAAAACAAATTGGTTGGTCAGAGGTTCCCAAATTAATTGCCACGGCACTGTAGGGTGCAAAAAAGAAAAGCATGGGGAATTATTTACAGTACAAAATTCTTAAATTAATAAAACAAAAATTGCATTTGTTACTTCTGAAAATAACATCCGATACCAAATATTATACTTCAATAAAAAATATATAAAAATTTAATAAAGTCATTCTTTTATATTGAAAACTTTATAGAGGCCTTAGTTCAGTAAGCACATAATGTGTGGAAGTCCTGTTACTACATACGTTTTGATTTTTCTACAAAAATCATACAAATATTCAAACGTAAAGTTACTTTTATTGGTGTGTAAAGTTTCTGCTTAATAAAGAAAAACAATTTCGCATAATGCGATTGCGCTGCATGAAAATCACTTATATTGAGTACGACCGCGCATTAGTGAAAGATCAAGTGATCTCGGGAGTGTTTGCATGTTAATAAGGGCTGATCTCAAAGTTGCTTCAACGCAACATCAACACAGCACTTTGAAATATTACTTGCTAACACAGTACAAACGCATCGTGTGAATGGCCTTTTTCTCTGAAGTAAATCTGTAATATTAGAAAATAAACACATTTAGTTATCACTCTTTTACTTCATTTAAAGCTTACCTTAAATATACAGAACTCAACAAAAGTTTGGAATTCAAAAATTAGAGCGCATTATTTAGGCAACTTGTTTAAAAACCATTTTTCTTCATATTTTTTAATTTGATAAATAGTTACTTCATCTTTTTATTTTGAAAAATATTTTACAGTAATTTAAGCCTTTACCAACTCTTTTATTTAGTCATACAAAAGTCTCCGGAAAAACCTATTTTATAACTAAAAGAAAGACCTCCACATGTCCTACCAGCAACAGAAAAATAACTTTTACTTTCATTCAGTCCGTGCGGATTTAGCAGCCAATGTACAGGGTATTATTTTTGATGAGAAACATGCTGTTTTTCCTTCGATAGGATCTTTCGTGGTATTAAAAAGGGGTTACAGAAAATCTCGTACCATCCCATCCCAAATGCCTGCTCTAAAATTGTTTCTTCCATAAGAGAAAGGACTTATTTTTTGATCCACAACACTTCACCTTTGATCACTTTTTCTCAGTCTTAGTCAGCCTGCGTGTAGCAGATAACACGCTTGTTCCATATATTTCATTCTTTTCTTGGAACATCGTTGTTTACTTATTAGGAAAAAAAAATAACGCATTTACTTTTATTTCTAAAAGTTTTTCTTTTGCCGCGTAAGATCTTGATAAAGACTTATGATATAAGATATTTATATATATATATATATATATATATATATATATATATATATATATAATATATATATATATATATATATATATATATATATGCTTGAAATTGAAAGCTTCTCGAAATAAACGTTTGTCAGTGACATGTGCAGCCATATCGCTTACGTACATGAACGGAAAAAAAGCGCAACTTCGTCAAATTAGAAAAGATGGTTATTTCTGACAAAATAAAACCACTTTTAAAAAAAGTTTCATTGTTTTTTTTTTTTTTTTTTAAACTCCAAAAAGCGGGTTTGCGCCCCATAGATGACGAAAAACCTACTATGAGAATTCCTGAGCATCAAATGACCTCTGTACAGAATTCGACAAAAACCCAACGTAGAGGAAGCTATCCAAAAACAGGGGCTAGTGTTCAAATAAGTGATATCTGCAAAATATAGGGATATCCATTATCCAATGGAAAAGCAAGAAGTAGCAAAATAGTAGTTAGAAAATGACCTTGCCTGTTAACTCCTGTGCTTAGGGAGAATTGTTTTATTTCAAAAAACTGCTATTAGAACTAATTATGTACCTGACGAAGTCTGTCACGCTACACAGGTGGTCAAATTAACAGGCTTTACTGAGTGTAAAAAAAATAATTTTTCCCCTTCAAAAATATTCTTCAAAGAAAAGGGATTTTGCCTGACAACAAATCTAGATGACATGAACTTCTTGTAGGCCACTTGTTTCGAACTGCTTGTTTGTTAAGTAATGACTACAAATACCATATAATGATACTTAAGTTCTGGGTAGTCTGTAAACGGGCTACCATAGATGGCTTACAATACAAATATGATAAGAACAAAATAAACTCTTTTTGTTTTACAACGACTCACTTTATTAATATGTAACACATATTGTAAAAATATAATTCTAAGTGAGTCATTTATTCAAAAGTTGATAAAGAGGGGCATGGAAAGAAACGAGAAGATAGTTAAATCACCCCAACCTCATCTGTTTATATTCAAGTTATTGGGTTTTTAATAGGAATTTTTTAACATTTTAAAAACTTACTTTCTTACTTTTTAGTTTTAGTTTAGCAGATTTTTTTATCAAATTCAGTTTAGAGCTTTAAAGGAACAATCACTGCCATGTTACTTTATAAATATTTTTTAGTAGGCTCTTTCATGAAAATTTATTATTTTTCTTTGCTTTAGCTCTGGTCTGAACTTAAAGTGACAAAACGTTTTATTAATGCATGTCTCATTCTTTCTATGCCATTCAACAAATGTATATTTTTTCTTTTAATTCTTATTATTGACATTATTCCTAATAAAAAAAATTTTAGAGGTTTTTCTTCCTGGTATTAGATTCAGGTACAGGAACACAATTGTAATTATTTGAAAAAAGGAATATTGTAATGCATGGACGTTATCATTTGAGTAGCCAAATTCGAACAGTATTTATGTTGTACACCTGCAACATTTGCAAATTTATAAGTAAAGGAAACGAAAAACAATAAACACATACAAAATAAAACTGTTTCAGAAAAGTTGTAGCTAAATAGTAGCTTTTAGCAGATCAAATATTTTCCAAGAAAAAGTAAAAAAAAAAAAAACAGCAGTAAAATCATTTCTTTTAACACCCATAACTTTCACAAATTTGTAATTTTCAGCTCAAAAAATGCTTATTTTACTCCAACGCAAACATTTTGCCATTTCGCTGCACTTTACAAGAGCAAAAGTTATGATAATTGCCTCCACAAGCATAGGTTCTAGGACATAAAAAGGACAAACAGAGACATCCAGGTAAACAGAAAATTAGAAGTTATTCTGTGTTGATAAAAGTACCGCCGCCAAGCATTATTGACGTAACCTAATCGATTTATCTTGACTGTGCAATTATTTTTCCATTTTCTCTTCGAAGCATGAAAGCAAAATTACTCACAGAAGGAAGGTTCTTTATTATTTCATTTTTATCATACTATCCTAATTATTGGAAGGATTTCGCCGTTTGTTCCTTTGTTTTCGTTATGCTACGATGCTAGGGAAGGAAACAATCTTTACATTTGTAAGGCGTTTGGCAGTGAGATATAAAAAGCAGCGATAACAAAATACCGTTGTAAATAAAGCTAGAACATATTTGCCAAGAACCAATATTATCTGTAGTAATTTTCTCCGAGAATTATTTACATTAATGTGTTGCTTCAATGCCTAGTAAAGTTACTTAAATTGAAGTCTTCACCTGCATTTTGAGCAAATGGAAATTTTGAGACGTCACACCATTATTCAAACCTAATGGAAAATTAATACTTATACTGACATGCTAAGCACAGAAGTCGTATCTACACTGTTTAACAACATTGAGTTACCATCACCTGGTGATTCTTTGTGACGTATTTTGCAAATACAAATTTTTTATAGTCATTTAAGAACGGGAAATATTTCTAAAAAAATTCTGAAAAAGTGTTATCTGAATCAAATACATGGTGGCGTAAAACTTTAAAAGAGTGAGGGCCCTGCTCCACATTGACGTAAAGCAGAAAAATAAGGCAGAAACGTAAAATGGATTACATAGCCTTTCCTATGGAAAGTACCCGGATTTTCGGTTTCTGCCTTCGGTTTCGGTCGTGTTTTACGCTGATGTGGAGTAGGGCCCTGATAGGTCAGTTTGAGCTCAACTGCAGACACTACTTTTGCGCTTAGCACGGCAGTATACATATCATGCCTTTTAAGACGTAAATAAAGTTTTAAAACTTTATTTTACGGACGGTGCCTAACGTTAGTGCTCTTCTAGTAAGTTTATATCCGAAATTGACAATGTTTACCTCTTTACCAAGTAATAAGAAAAGATAATTGCGGTGAATTTAACATGAGAAAATTTTGCAAAACGAGTTAGAAAGTAATCCAACTCAATTTAAAGCCAATTACCCTTTTCTATTACCAAAAAAAGAGGCAAATATTGGCGGTGTCTGTGGTCAACTTAACAGAGAAGCACTATTTTATCAGATTCAAAACTGAATAAATACATTATGACGAATTGGTTTTGAAGTTCCCTTGGAGCTCGTGTTAACGAGGTTAAATTGTATTATATAGTTTAAATGTAATAAAATAAGTATATGTTCTTTTAGTGGCTACTGCACAGCATTGTCAGTTCTGAACCTTTTCTAAATTTAAAAATTATTCCTCAGGAAAACATCACTAATCTGCAATGAGAATCATTGTACTTTAACAATGATGATTTTAACATTTGAAGCAAACTGTTTTGAAGCATTAGTATCCAAAGAGAAAAATTTTCTGCTATTGAACTCCTGTAGAACACCCTCTACCTCATGAAGGACAGTTTTTTTACCATGAAATGCAATCTGGTTTCAAATCCTCATTGTGTCTCTAAAACTTCTTGTAACTTTGTATTAACATTTACAGGCACTTTGCACTCTATATGTATACATTTCTAATGCAATTTCAGAAGAAACAAAAATTGCTCTTTTTCCACTACGTCAATTTTACATTTTTCAGAAACCTGCACTTTGAAAAGTACGAAATAAGTTTTGTTTTGTTTTCAACCTCAAAAATAAATACACACAGTAGTTTCGCAGCACATATTAAATGGACCCTATTCATGTGACGTCATTGAAGGTATTGACCGAGCCTAGCAGACGAAATTCCGGTTCTGTGGTGTCTATTATTGGTGGAACTTGGATGTAAATACCCGCAAGAATGGACCGTTGCCACGCCGTGAATAGGGTCCATTGATATACCAGAAAGCAACTTAACTTGACACTAAACGTCACTACGCGCGGAGCCAGTAAGAGCTCAAAAGCAGTTAGGATCTCCTCTAATTCGCCAAGTAGGCTGTGACGTTTTATCTAGCTCGTTTTTCATTGGCTGATGTCACGACGCCAGTGTCAAGAAACCTTGCAGCGTAGTATAGTTGTCGTTGACTTGTGCCGGGTAGGAAGCATTTTGGGGTGCGCTGCTTCACTTTTCTGATTGTACCATAATTTAGGATGAAGTCCGACTTTCATGGTACACATTTGCCATATGAACCCGTTTATAGGGTAGGCCAACCTTTCCTTTACAACAACACGTTCATTCAAAGAAAGACCAGTAAAGAGTAGACACATCCATGCCGTGTTGAATGTCTTGGTTCGACCTCGGATCCTCCTCATTCAACCAAACTTCTCTAACCGCTAGAAAAAGTGGTTGGCATAAAATGGATAGTGGATATGACATTTATTGAACAGGCCAGAAATTTTAGTTTAATGTTACATTTTTTTTTTCTTACTTTTTATTTCATTTCTAATTAATTCATAATTATTAGTACTTTGATTTTTATTTTTTTATTTAATCATTACTTTTTTCTGCTTTTTTAATCACGCTTTTTTCTTATTTTTACAAACGATGTTATATGCATGGTTTTAAAAAAAAGTTCTATTCTGAGAATTTATGCTGTATAGTTTTTTACCTATTTTCCTCTCAGCTGCTCATTTTCCTCTTACCATCTTTGTTTAATATCGTTTTTATCACTTCAAAAGGCCTTGATGTTCTATTAAAACGAAATATAAGTTCAGAAAAAATGCTTAGAAGGAAATTAAAGATCTTTTTTTGTCGCTTTTATTAAGAGGAAAAAATATATTCGCTCTGAATAAAGTGATTTTTCCTTTTCTTGGTAAATGCTTATATGTTTTTCATCCGATACACCACCCGTAACATTATTTGTAAGTAATTTATAAAAAGTTGGTAAAATATTTTAATGACCACCTAAAAATGTTTAAGTATTTTGTTTTGCTACTTTGTTTAGTAAATTATTGTAAACTATTTAATTCGTTTTTTCATGCTGTTTTAATATAAGTCAGTAAGGAACAGGTAGTACTCGGTTACTTGTTGCTTCAACAGCTATTATTTTAACACAACATTTTGCTCGCCAATTTCCCCTTTTGTAGTAAGTTGGGTGGCACGGTGGTAAGGTAATTTTCTAAGATGCTTTTGGTCCTGGGTTCTGACCAGCGGTTGAAGTGAGCAGTCAGTGGAAATTTCAAGATGGAGAAAATTGTCATCACCTATGTCGTACAAGAATTCGCAGCATGTTAAAGATCCCTTGCGTGTTCTTTTGGCTTTGAATGCCCTCAGAAAAATGAAATCCCTTGGGCATGTTCGCATCAAATAGAGCCCAGAGGCCTCCATCTGGTAGAAGCCCTGGGCACGAAAGTTCTCTGCACCACTGATATCAACATCTCTATAAACGTTTTTCTTCTCAATTTAGTATCTGAGATGCAACATTTCCATTTAGACTGTATGCTCGCATTCAAAAATGTTATTTCAATAAGACTCAATGCACTTTTAAAAATTTCCTCCAGCCTGTCTTTTGATACTATAATCAATGTAATGTATCGATCTGTTATTCTTAACCCATTTATGCCCAAGTTTTTTTTAACAATTTTTTTCTATTTTTATCTACTTAAAACTCTTACTTGGTATGGTTTACATACATTTTAGGCTTAAATTAAATCGCCGTTGCCATATTTATTAAGTTATTTAACATCCTGTTTATGGAATATTTTACAGATATGTGAGCAAAATCCGCCCTTACTTGACTTTACTTTTGCGAAGTAACATTACAGAAGGCGTCTGTGATCAATTTTAAGCAAATAATTTTTAAAAAAATTTAATTTTAGGAAACAAAGAGTTCGCAAAAAAACTTACTTTCTGTGGCTACCCATGCTGGATCGTTGCTTGACTGATTTGTCTGAAAATAGCTGTTAATAATTAAACTCTGATGTCCAACTAGTGGCTCTAACGGGTTTTCTCAAGAAGAAGGACTATTTAACTTGTGAAAAACAGCTTTAGTAAAATGATATACCCATTACAGGTTTTTGTATGCAGTAACTAACAAGCGTCCCGTTTTTAGGCTACTGGGCATAAATGGGTTAATATATAAGGGCCGCAGTGTAGCATTTTAACGAAAATTTTATCAAACTAATCCGTTTCGGCATATCATCATCGAACTTCGTTCAAAATACGGAATTTTCTTCCCACTTTTTGGTTCGGTGCTACAGTTGCAAATTTCTCAACCCCCTAAAAACGTCAAAGCTCAAAATAAACCCATATCACGATATCGAAACTAAAAAGGTGTGACCATGTTAATCACATGTGCTACTACATATATTATACAATGTACATGCAAGACAAGTAAATGTCAAACGTACTGCATGTAAACGGTCATAATTGCGGTCAAAAACTAAACGTGTGATCCCCTGCAGTGATCTATATATATCAAGGAAAATATATATGGTCCCACTCGAAATTGTTATCTGAGATCATTCCAAGTCGGGATTAGAGGGTTGGGAAGCATGAAACTGATCTTCAGAATCTGTCTTCAGAATTGTTAGCTCTATCCTCAGAATTTTCAGAAGCTTGTTAAATTAGGTTCTTTATAATTTAACCATTTATAGGGATAAAAACTTGTGATCAATTGGAAATAGACCAAGGTATCTATTCTGATTTGTGCTCTAAATGAGCAGTAATGCCACCCCTAAGGTACAGTCGAACCAGCTTAGTTAAATAGCCATATTCTAAAAAGCGGAATATTCCATTATCCGGGATGAAAATAATGTATTACCACGATTTCGGTAACGAAAATGTATCATATTAAACGATTCTTGCAACCGATATTCTAATAAGCGGGATCGACTGTATTTACCAAAGTTTAAAATACCCTTTATTCAAGCATAATTATGGTTTTTAATACATTAATTAGTGAAATTTCCGTAAACATTAAAAGTTAAACTTCAGAAAATCGCTGTAAAATTTTATTTTCACCACTAGTATCTTTTTCTTTCCCAGGAAAGCAGGTTCACTTTTAAAATGCTTCTTCGGGAAATAGTTGCAAATGCTGTCACGTAGCGTTTGTGTTTATTTCCTCTCCACTTTATTACGTCCCACGAGAATGCATATATTTTTAAGAGTTTTTCCGACTAGCGTTATTTGTCCTTAAAAATCACTTTATTGTTTTTCTACAACATAAAACATAAAACCGCGCTCTCCTGCTAGAATAATTTCTTAGCTTAAAAAATTGGTCTTCCCTAGGCTTTAAATTCTTGTTACGTAAAAATAAGAACTTACATTTGTAAGATGAAAGAGATTTTACAGCGAAGTGTTTTTGCTTTTTACGCCCTTTTGCATCTTGTACTTATTAGTTTTATTTATTTTTTGTTTTCTCTTATTATTTTTTTTTTTTTTTACTTATTTATGTTTTTCCACTTTTCTCTTGGTTTATTTCAAGTTTCGCTCATAGGATATAAAAGTTTTGGTTTGTAAGTAAAACGAAAGGCACATGACTCAGCATTAGCTTTTAAATAAAGAAAACAATAATTCTTGATCAAGTGGTTTCCCCTCTCCTTAATCAAAACATTGAAACAGTGGAAATATTCCATTGTGAACTTATGTCGCAATTGTGAGTGGCCCCACAACACAAGGGCCACAAAAAAGAGCCAAAGACCATATTTAAAATACTTTGCTTACTTCTGTTTAGCTATAAGTGGCCCCCGAACATGGATTGAGACGGGCCCCCAATAGTGTAAATCTGCCAATGAAAATATTTAACATTATTAAGAGTTATTAAAATAAGAAAAAATAATGAAAAAACAAAAGTTTTCTCAGAGTAATGTACTCAACTAAAATATCGTGAAAAATAAAATTGTTAAACAAAAGGGGAAGCCATTTTGAAGTTAATATGAAAGGAAAATTTTGTACCTCAGAACCAGACTAAGGTAAGTCCATTTTCGTCACTTTTCAGAAGAGAGCGAAAACGATTGTCGGATGCATGCAAAGGATGGGACTCGCGCTCTTTTGACGCTGCTAAATAATTGTGAAAGAATTTCTTATCTAGAATTATGTTCATGCGAGTTGATGCGGAATAAGATTTAACATACAATGCAGCAAAAGATTGAAAATCTCCATTTTTGAACTTTCGTCGTTCTGGTTCTAAAATACAGCATTAATGAAGAAGCTATTTTACTTCATTCTGCATAAAATGGATACCCAAGTAGCATCAACTTATCGGATTTTGCTCAGCCGATCAACAAACTCCTCGTAAACTGATCCCGTAACGCACGATGACATCGTTCCGATCAGTATCCGAGCACGGTTTTCGATGAGCTACTTTTCATCGGAAAGCGATATCCTTCCGATCAACTTTCCCGATGAAAATAAGCCGAGCTATATTCCATCGGAAAATGATATCCTTCCGATCAAGTTTCCCGATGAAAAATAGCCGAGCTATATTTCATCGGAGAATTATATCCTTCCGATCAAATTTCTCGATGAAAATTAGCCGAACTATATTTCATCGGAAAACGATATCCTTCCGATCAAGTTTCCCAATGAAAATTAGCCGAGCTATATTTCATCGGAAAACAATATCCTTCCGATCAAGTTTCCCGATGAAAATTAGCCGAGCTATATTCCATCGAAAAACTATATACTTCCTATCAAATTTCCCGATAAAAATATGCCAAGCTACAGATTTCATCGGAAAGATGTCGTAATGATCAAATTTTCTGATGAAAATTTTCCCAATCTCAAATTTTTATTTTTATGCAGTGTTGGTCTCATTAGTCGTAGACGTGGTGGCGTAGTGGTAGAGCGTTGGCTTTCCGCGCCGATAACCCAGGTACGATCCTAGAGTTGGCCAGTCGCACTTGGTTGGAAGAAAAAAAAAAAAGAAAATGATCCAAAATTCATCGCCACGGAACTACACTGCTCGTATATTGATCCAACTTTCATTGTATTTTTATCCAAAATTGATCCTTAATTCATCGCCACTAGCTACACTGCTCGTATATTGATCTAAATCACATCGTATTTTCATCCAAAATTAATCCTAAATTCATCGGCACGGGACTGCACTGCTCTTAAATTGCTCCAAATCTCATCGTATCTCGAGCGAAACTAATCGGATTTTGCTGCTCGGATTCTGTTTGGCCGATGAGACATATTGGAGCAATTCCCGATGAGAACTCATCGAAATCCGATCATCGGCCGATAAGAATTTCATCAGGTTTCAATGAATGGCCGATCATCGGCCGATGAGATTGTGCTGCTAGGGTAGCATTTGCCGATTGGAAGACAGGTGGAAAATCAAACACAAACAAAGAACATATATACGGAACGTACACAACAACAAATCTTTATATACTAGTGTCCCGGTTATCCGTCCTTCCATTATCCTGCCTTTAAGTATTATCCGCTCTATCAAAATTAACATACTTTAATTAATTAATGTTACAAAAAACATTGAAAAATAGTATCAGCATAGCTTGGCAGTTTTCAGTTGAGTGCAGAGTGTCCGTCAATAGCTTATAAGAATAATTAAGCTTCTGTTATGCCGATAGTTTGCCAGAGTCAGTGTGAATGTCATTGATCTCTTATTGTTATATTTCTGATTGGAAGAACTCCACAACAGCATTAAATACGTCATGAAAAATTAATCAATGGCATTAACTGATTGGTAAGTTTATTTTGGTGTTTTTTTATTTCTTAATTTATACAGGGTGTCCACTCCAATCGTGGACCAATAGCTAATTTCTAAACCGTTAGAGATACGCATATAGTTTATTTAGGAAAAAATCTCCAAATTATGAAAGGAATTTTTGGTCTATTCAATGTTTTTCAAAAAATCAAATTTTGAAAGAGTTACGAAATTTAAATTTTTATACAGCCCCCCAGTCCTATCAATCATATTTAGTAAAACATTCTTGACACTGTAACGTTTAAAACTAAAAAAAAATCACTCCTCTACCACAAAAATTGACCGAGTTATGACGTTTTGAAAAATCAAGATTTTGCATTATTTCATGACGTCATCGAGAGATCGCTTAAGGGACCGTATGCGAAATCCTTCAAAATCTTGATTTTTCAAAACGTCATAACTCGGTCAATTTTTGTGATAGAAGAGTGATTTTTTTTTAGTTTTAAACGTTACAGTGTCAAGAATGTTTTACTAAACATGATTGATAGGACTGGGGGGCTGTATAAAAATTTAAATTTCGTAACTCTTTCAAAATTTGATTTTTTGAAAAACATTGAATAGACCCAAAATTCCTTTCGTAATTTGGAGATTTTTTCCTAAATAAACTCTATGCTTATCTCTAACGGTTTAGAAATTAGCTATTGGTCCGCGATTGGAGTGGACACCCTGTATATCCCTCCCTATTATCCGCTAATTTTGCTTATTTGCCTTTCCGTTGGCCCCTATAAAGAGGGATAACCGGGACTATTTTGAAAGTTAATTTTGACATTAATGAATATGGAAAAGTATCAAACTCCTAAAATGTACCAAGTTTTGCCAAATATAACTTTTTAAGACGTATTAAACATATTTTATTTATTTATCTCGTTCCTTTTTAAAAAAATACATTAACCCTGAAAAGTTTTAAGACGCTATGTTTATCTCTCTCCAATTTTTCTGCAAGCTTAATTTTTTATTGTGTATATAAGTAATTTAGCTTTGATCATCCTGTACAGCATACAGCTAATACTATGTATGAAAATTAAATTTGAAAAAATAACAAACGTTTATTTCAAAAATTAATCAGGAGTTTTGAGATGATACGATAAAATTCAATTTTTAAATTAAGAGTTTTCAGGATGTGGGAGAACCCCTTTCTCTCCTTTATTTTAAACAATAGTTTAGTAGTGGTTGAATGTTTGTTATAAAAACCATAATCATTGGTAGAATACTATGTAACACAGCGGAATTATGCGCCTTGCTCCTGCAGATGCTTTGTGGTAAAAATCTCCGAATACCTAATGTTCCGCAAAAATCTGCTAGAATATGTTGCAAAATTCAGCTGTGTATAATGACTGCTGTGTAAATAAGACATGGATGGTGTTCTGCCGACGTTTATGAATTAAGACTACTGTATATTAGGGTGGGGCGAAAAATAAAAAGTTTTTCAGATCAACTTCTAATAGTTGCCAAAAGTTGTCTTTGGTGATAGTTAGCTTTTGTGCAAAATTTGAGAAAAATCGGTTAATATCTTCAGGAGGCGCTGCGATCGCAAAGTTTTACCATAGCTTTTATCGGGATTTTATGGTTAAAATATGAAAAATATTGCCGTTAGCTAATTTCATTGCATTTTTTTATTCATAAGATATATTCTTGCATTCAAAGCATATGAAATAACTCACAAAAAATGATTTTGCATGATATATTTATATTTCAAGCATTTAAAAAGAAACAAAAACGTGAAAAAAAGTGATTTTTTTAAAATATAAATATATCATATAAAACAATGTTTGTGAGTCATTTCATATGCTTTGAATGCATGAAAACATCTTTTGAGTAAAAAAAAACGCAAAGAGACTAGCTAAAGGCTTTTTTTTTTTTTTTTTTTTTTGATATTTTAACCATAAAATCCATAACAAAGCTATCGTAAAACTTTGCGATCGCAGCGCCCCCTGAAGATATAAACCGATTATTCTCAAATTTTGCACAAAAGCTAATTATCACCAAAGACAACTTTTGGCAACTATTAGAAGTTGATCTGAAAAACTTTTTATTTTTCGCCCCACCCTACTGTATATGTGTATAAAAAAACATTCAACCGTAACTAAAGTCTCTGGACGTCATTGTATGACCTGGGGTAAGAGTAATTAAAAAGGTAACGTAATTTATTTTGTTTGACCGTCCAGGGATTAGTAAAAAACCCCAAAAAATTAGTTCGTTGTTACTTTTACATCAGAACACATACGACGTGAGCTTTGACGATTTTCTGCATCTTGAACCGCGTCTTGCAACCGCGAATCAGAACCCTAGGTCCAAGGCGTAGAAGACAATGCCACCCATCCAACGAGCCTTTTTTTGTGTTGAATACTGAGAACATAGGAACATTTCTGTTACACAATTTGGTTACGGTAACAGCAAATAAAACCATCTCACCTACCAGTGTCTTAAAGCAAGGAAGCAACTATCGCCTTTTTGTTACAGTGCGTTACCATTGTCCCACTAGTCCAGATTCTTGTTGCTAAAAACCAAAGCATTTCTAAGGCATTTTTTTCTCCTTTCACTCGAATAAGTTGCTTTTTAATTTTTATGTTTAATTTTTTGTTTTATTTTTCATTATTTAATTTCTTTTTTTTTTTTAATTTCTAGTTTTTTTTAATTTGAATGTTTTATGAAAGAATTTTTAATTAATAATATCGAGCAGTTCTTTTTTCCTTTTCATCAGTACTTTTTTTAAAAAAATAGTAACGGGTTATCAGAAAAAGTGAATTTCATCGCTTGAAACCATTTTGGTTATTTTGAATCTTTTTCAACGCCAATGCATGTAGAAATTTCTGTGATATGAAAAACATTTTGCAGGATGATGTTTTTGTTTGTTTGCTTTTCTTTCTCAAATGTATTTTTCTCGTTTGATTTACTTTTACAGTATTTTTCGTAAACTTCAGATTTAATGCTTAGTTTTATCTGCAAAACTAAAACGACTTGAACATCAATCACCATTTGCATCAGTAAAGAAAAAAATTAAATGAAATTTTTAACAGTATTTTTGCTATTATCTTTAGCACTTATAAATGGGTTTAAGTCGAGTTTGGGGATAGAAAAATAGAAAAATTACGTTTAAAATACAAACGTAGATTACTAATGCATTACCTTAATGCTGTGAGTTTATTTTGAGACACAAAAGCGTTATTAAATTTTTTTCTTCAGTTTATTTAAAGCAGTAAACAGTAATCAATATTAAATAAAATGTGTTTATGTTATAAGAAGTTGGATTACATGATTTTGGGCAAATGAAAAAGGAAACAATAGTGCTAAGTTTACTTTTTATTATGTATGCGTGCACGTGTAAGTATGCATGTGTGTAATAATGTGCGTCTCATGTGTGTGAATTGATGTTTGCGTCTATGGGGTATAAAATCAACCGTGAACTTTGTCGAAAACTAGTTTCTTCTGTAAAACAACAATACTATTTAAAGTACAAAAATGCTTATAAACTGCCTTATTGGTTTTTTTTTTTTTTTTTGGCTTCTGAAAAAAAACTGCTGGTATATGCTGATTAAATGGTGGCTTTAAAACAATTTTCTAATCCTGCATATTAATCTAGGGTATTTTCTGGTAATAAAATATTTTTTGAAGATATTTCTGGCTTTTTTTGTGCTTATTTGAAGTTAATAACCATTCCTTAAATATTTTAATCTTCAACTTATGATTTGTTAAAATTCTCAAAATATTTCCGGAACCGAAAGCTTTTACTCGGATAGACTACAGACGATTTCGAAATAACGCAAAGATACCTATTAGGATGGTTTCCTTCCAAAGGTTTTCAAAACCACTAATCGATATCTCCACGTTGAAAAAAGATATGGGCATATTTTAAATTTGAAAATATTTGTTTTTAATTGGATTTATAAAAATCGTCTGCACGAGCGTGAAAGAAATTAAATAGCAAAAGTAAATTATTAATGAGAAAAGGTTGCCATTTTGCCATTTTTCTTGAAAACATAAGCAAATAAAATTCTTAACTTTTGCTTTAGGCTTTTCCTGTAACGGACGGATTTAAAATTTGTTGTCGATTGATTAATTTTTCGTACTGCGTTGCTAAGCAAACTATTGACTTTAATTTAATCGGGACTTTTAGACACACGCGTCACTTGATATGACATTTTTCCTCAAGATAGATTCCGATGCAGAGCCGGGCCAAGTAGCTAGTATTGGCAAATAAAAATCTCTTCCGACAAAATTATACTGTTCTCTATTACGTCACAATTGTTATTAATTTTTTAAAAAGTGTATAGTAAGTCATATTTGCAAACCCGAAAGTGCTCACTTGGAGCAGTTTAAATAAGTAAAGCTAAGAATATTTTTTACTTGTTGAATTGACATTCTCTTGCAACTAGTAAGATCAAAAAACTAATACTACTAACAAAGAAAAAAACAAAACAGCCAACCGAAGAAAAAAGCATCAGTACACCTTTGTACACTTTTTTGTTGCCATAAAATCCTCGAGTAATTAAATTCAACACTGAGTGCACTCAATTATGACGTATACGAGCTTGTGTTATGGACTAAAGGAATCCAAACACTAAATAGAAG
>JAXGGA010003411.1:0-103214 GCA_038373865.1 Uloborus plumipes
ATTAGAACACTGGAAAAATGAATGTTGTTTTTACATTATAATACAGCTAATTTTATAGCAATAAACTGTAAAAATTGCTAATTTTAGTTATAAACTTTAAAATTGCTTACGGTACTAAACGTTAAAATTTCTACTTTTACGGTAATAAACTGTAAAATTGCTAATTTTACCTTTTATTACCGTGCATTTTACAATTTTAAACTGGAACCTCTGCTGCCAGTATAATACTATTATTTTTAACGGTATAATGCAGCTAAATTTCACGACAATGGAGGAAAATTGTTAATTTTACAGTACGAAACTGTAAAATGACTAGTTTTATAGTTTATTACTGTGCATTTTACAGCTTTAAATTGGAACCTCGGCTACCAGTATTATACTGTAAAAACAACAGTTCATTTTTTGCAGTGTGTATACAGTATTTTATGACTGGCACAAGATAAGAACTTAAAAGTGGGAAAATGGCTTGTCACAGCTTTGACTAAAATTTGGACACTTTTCCTGTGTTATTTTGTATATTGTAAAAGAAAAGTATCCTTCAGTACAGAAAACGAATGAATTGGCTTACTTATTGCCGCATGTGCTTTGCAAACTTCAAAGCACAGGCTCGAAGCACTAAGCACAAAAATCAGATTCAAAGATCTAGTGTTTCTTTGTTATACAATTACCTAATAAGGTAATAATAACAATCAATTTTAATATCATTTTTATTTCGGTAATTATAGGGGGAATATTAGTTTTACATTAGGAATCCCAACCTAGAGAGCGTGCCTCCTATGGTGTGTAAAATAATTTCAACAGAGGACTGAATGTTTTAAAAATAAAATGTAAAAGTAAAACTAACTATAATTTACTCACTTTCAAATTGTAAATATTTTTCACACTGTTGCCCTTCTTGTTTTAGTTTTTCTTCCGTTCACATATCGATGTAAATCTTGAATTTTAGTATCAGCAAAGCCAAAGCAAGAAGAAAGGCTTCGAAAGTACTGTAAGCACGCTTTCTCAGTTCCATTCACATATTCAAAAACATATCAAGGACAAAACGTGGCATACCTTCCACTGATACACGCAATACATCACCCAAGAGGTAACACAAATAGTTTTTTCACAGGAGACCGAAAAAAGAAAATGTGCCCTCTTCCCATTTAATTTTTTGAAAAATGTTCTCACGAGGCTTCTTTGAAATGTTTTCAAAGAGTCTTTCCAAAAATCTACTTTGAAGAAAAGTAACGTTACGTACAAATTCACTTCGAATGCGGTAGTAAAATTTTTTTCCTTCTTTTTTTTTTCATTCTAAGCCGATTTTTTAGTAAAGAAAGTAATTTTTCCAAAATTGCACAATAATGACCGGTATTACTTAGAAACTTTGTCATATTGATTAAAGCAAGATGTTATTAAAACAGGATACAGTTTTTCTATGAAGAGAATAATTAAATTAATCGAGGTATTATATTTAACCCTTGAATTCGAAACTGGTGATTTTTTGTAATCTTTTAAACTAACGACATTCTGCAATCCTCCTTCTCCAACAGCAAACCAAAGTAATTTTATTTAAATATGCATAGTGTGTGGGTTTCTTAAAAATAAAGTTTTTTTTTAAACTTACGTTATGAAGAAATTAATCAACGAAGACTTAACGGAAAAATTAAATCATTATGTCTACTTGGGGGGAAGGGGGGGGGGGGCAGGGCATCCTGTCACCCCTCTCACCTATAAACCTGCTACTAAAACCACCAGCTTGGTTATGCCATCCAGAAACTGCATAACCAAGTTGGTGGTGTAATTGCTGGTATTTTTGCACTCGCCCAGGTTTAGGGAAATCTGAATTCAAGTATTCTAGCTAAAATTTGCTTAAGAAAAATGAATGTTTAGTTATTTGAAATTTCATACAAGAGGTACATGCAAGTTCAGCCATTCTCCAGCTTTAGTTTTCAATTTTGATTATCCGATTTCACGACCTGTATTGACCACGTATAGTGGCTGTGTGGGGAGAGGAGAGGGAAGGGGCGCGACTTCACATCAGTATCATGTTCGGCACTGCAGAATTGAGAACTTTCGCTTTTCGCAGAAGAAAAATTATAATGTGTTGTTTCAATGCTAGATGGCAGCACGATTTAGAGGAAAGATCTCCACGAGGATGGAGCAAAAATGATAAAAATATTTATATGAAGAACATTTACCACCGATGAAGACTTTATTAAAAAAAAGAAAAGAAATTGAAGCGGGATACTATTCGCCGATTGTACGAGTTTGAAAATTCTAAAAGTTTTTTTTATCTGTTTACTTCAATGTTTTTTTAAAGCTGTGATAAGGAAAAATTGTGACTAGTGAATACCTAAAAACAACAAGAAAAAGCAAAGAAAGAAAGAAAGAAACATTTTAATATTCAAAATAAAAATAAATAATAAAGTAATAAAAAAGTAAAATTTTGACATTATGTTTTTCGATTTCAAGATAGCTAAACAATCTCCAAAATAGGCACTGTTTTATTTTAAACTCTAAAGGACATATTATCTTATTTCCCTTTTCAAAAACAAATTCAGCTAGCTCGAACACTAGAGCCGTGACAAATAATTAAGCGAGCATATACAAAAGCAATCAAAAGCTTATATCTTTCTAGATTAATCGTACTTACTTTACGTAAACGCAAAATCTCGTGATTTAGCGTTCATGAGATTTTGTTTCAAATCTATTTTTACGCATTTACTAAGAAGCTTTCTTACGATATCATAAGCGAATATTTTGGGTCTGGATATCATACAGGTCACTATCAACAAAGATCATCTTGCTGCCTCAGTAGTGTACTCTACATGCTATGCCATTAGTCAGCGTCTTGCTACAAGATTGACTCTCAGATGTATGCAGCCAAATATCAAGGTGTGCTTTTGCAATGCTGCATACATATTGTAGCGACAGGAAAATGTCAGGATATTGTAATGACAATGTGAAATCAGTCTCTATAGGCAAGATGTGTTTGCTTTTGTAATGCTGCATACATATTGTCATGATAATGTGAAATCAGTTTTTGTGCAAGATGGATTGGTTTTGCAATCCTGCATACCATATTATCATGGCAGGCAATGTCAAGGTACATTGATATGACGTTATAAAATCAGTACTTTTGCAAATGGTTTTATTTATTTGAATTATTCTTCTTTCAAACTCCCGACTTTAAGTTTCAATCTTTAACCATTTTTGTTACTCTTTACAGTAATAAAATTCACTAGCTAAGAATATTTTTAAGGTATAACACATGATGGGAAATTCACTCACTCATTTTTTTTTTTTTTTTTTTGTTCTATTTGCAATATATTTGAATAAAATGAAATTTTATTTTTTATTTCGGTTTACTTTACACCTTTAAACTAATATTTATTTATGACTATATATGCTTATAGATGTTTGCTTATAGACTTGTCAGATAGTGTTAAGCACTTAATCGTGGCTTTTTTTCTGCTTGTTGGAAGTCGCCTTAATAAATGTATGGTGCAATACGGTGCACGGACTTCCTCAGAAATAAAAGCAATGCCAAGCAGCGCATACTTAACACTCTCCCTAAATGACAAATAAAAAATCTACGGTATAATTTCCTATTAGAATAACGACACCAAACTGCTCATTCTTCCTATGAAATTAACAATAAAATTCTAAATGGATTAGTTGTTTTTAGATCTATAAATAGGAAAAAATCCCTACTGAAAGCAATTATTTCCGTACTGCTCATTTTTCTTGTAAAAGTAACAATAACATTCTAAGCGAAAAAGTTGTTTTAGAATTTGGATAGCAGCAAAAACAACTGTTCGTTAAAAATAATTACGTATTAGAATTTGATTCAAAGTTAGATAAGAGAAATAAAATTTCTTACCAAAAACAATTCTTCCGAAACCGCTTTCTTCCTACAAAACTAATTATAAAAATTCTAAACGCGAAGTAGTTTTAATCTTTGGATTGCAGTCAAAAAAAAAAAAAAAAAAAAACTGCTAAAAACATCAATTAGAATTTTATTTATTAACACATATTCAAAATGGCAACAGAAACAAATAAAAATTACTGATTATTAGAATAAAAGAAACGAGAAAAAAATGTGGTTTTATTAATTAAATTGAGTAAAGAAATTCCAACAAAAAAACATCATTAGAACTTAGGAGTACCTAATTTTAAAAATGGCAACAGAAAAAAAGTCATTGATTAGAATGGAAGAGAAATGACGAAAAAGTCAATTTATAATTTTATTAGTCAGAAAAAATCTTTACTAAAAACAATTGTTAAAACTTTATTGTAACACGTATTCAAAATGGCAAAGCAAAGAAATAAAATCTTTGACTTTTAAAAAGTTCAAAAAAAAAAAAAAATAATATCTGAGCTAATTAAAGTCATACAATTACGCGAATGGAAATTTAATATAACTTAGCTTGGTTAAATAATTTAAAGTAGCAGTATTGTATTTTAAATACTAAATAGTCTGAAAAGCTAACACGCATACTCATCTGCACTCTCGAATACTACTCCTTCCAATGAAATGAAGTCTCTGCGAGCTGACTCAACTCTTACCCCCCAAAACCACTTTGCACACAAGCTCTGCACTGCAAAAATAAGCAGTTGTTTTTACAGTATAATACTGAATTTCCAGTTAAAAACTGTAAAAGCAGAGTAATAAACTGCAAAACTAGCTATTTTAGTTTATTATTGTAAAACTAGCAATTGTGCAGTTTATTACTGTAAAATTAGAAATATCACCATAAAATTAGCTGTATTATATTGTAAAAACAACAGTATAATACTTACAGCAGAGCAGGGACATCATTTTAAGTTTTTCTGGGGGGGGGGGGGACAAAGGGTAAAAACACAATCTAATTTCACCAGAAAACAACAAAAACCACGCCCATTTATATGTAAATACATTGATTGAAGCCAGAAGACAAAATGACTTAAGTATTAGTGTCTGGCAATTGTATTAATAAATGAACATCCCCTCTATAATATTAAATAATTTAGTTCTATAATGGTGAAGGCAATTAAATTAAAATGCACCCGTTTTGTTTACAGGAATTCATAAATAAGAGTTGAGACAAATAACAAATATTTATTTTTATGTTTAAAGACTTTTCTTTTATTTTTAGAAATTGCTATTGAAAATCAGGAAGCTTTATTACTAACGAAAATGTACAAGAAACATTTTAAAACATAAATGCAGGGAAACTGAAATTATCAATAACCACAATTATCTCCTTAAACTCCAATTACTGCAAAAACCATCTCACTGATTAAAGTCGTAGTCATGCCAGAAATTAAAATGTATTGAAAGAACTTCCCGGATGTATAAAAGACGCATTTTCAAACATAGGCCAGCTAAGAAACCATTCAGAATGATAATTATAAATTTTACTGTGCGCAAATGTTTATTCGAGAATCACACAAATACCCGCAAGCACTTACCTACAAAATCAGTGAATCCAGTTGCCATGAAATTTCCTTTGAATAGCCAATTACAATGCACATCTGCTTCGTTTATTTGCTAACGGAAACAGCGCATGCGAAATTCATTTCGCTCTGAGCACAGAGCGTTATACCCTAACATACTCGCACACTCACAGGGGCCCAATTAATATCTTCGAACAATTTTAATGCATAATCTCTCAGACATCAGTTTGCATTCAAGGGCCATTTCTGGTCATTAACTACACTGCCGAAGGCTAACTATGCACCGGGTTTTGTCGGTTTAATGCTTTTGCATAACATTATGTGGTGTTTATTCTGAGAAAACTGATTGAATGGCAGGAGGGAATATAAACTTAATCAGGTAATTGGGATAACAGTATACAGTGCTGCGTTTTGAGCTATTCATAGGATACTTTCAATATGTTATTGAAATTATTTGAAACACTTTCATTATTGTTAATATATCAATAAAGCATTAATAAACGCAAACTCAAAAAATCCTTTCTGAAAGATTTTTTACTCTTAGATACAAAGGTAGAATAATTTTACAAAGTTGTTGCTTTGCATCCTTCCTCCAACAATGACAAGAAATTTCTCCAAGTCGATTTCATGGAAGATTAACTTGGATGATCAACTTACTAGTATATGTAAAATCTCTGCTGAAGTCAAAAGGCATATATTGAGTTGTTCCAGCAAATGCTGCACTCCAACGATCATTCAGTTCAGATGCTCAAAATTGGTATTGATACCATGCTATTAGTTAGCAATAGAATCGTCGATTGTGCAGATAAAAACACAGCAAATCTCGGTGTCCGACGACAAAATATATACATACTGTGATGAGGTAGAGATTGTATTGTTGGCGGAGAAGGCTGGCTACGTTGTGACGGGAATATATCTCATTTTTTCTCTCCTAACTTCTTTATGAAATATCTTCCTCTTAATTCATATTTCAAGAGAGGTCACTAATATATATATTTTTTTGTTTTCATTGTTCAATACCTAACGATTATATTTATTTAATTTTCAAGAAGGAATAATCATAGAAAGAATAACACAAAATTGATAAAATACATCTAAATTGGTTATTTATTAGCTTTTCCTTGCGCAGTAATTTTGAGTTTTTGTCAGTATACTTGTATTAAAGGACGGAAGATAAACAACAGATGAGTAGTAATTCTGAATTCGACATTTGTTTAGAAACAGAAATTGAGGTTACATTTTAAATTTAATGTTTTTTTTCTGCTTAGTGAGTACTCAAAAAAATAAATAAATAAATAAATAAATAAATAAATACTTAAGTGTACTAGTAAACATTTTTGTTTTATTTTACAGCAAAACCACTTTTTCATAGGAAAGAAACATTTCGATTTTACTTCTACGTAGATGATTTGTTTAATGTTTTCCAAGGCTTTTAAAGTATTTTTCTTCAGGGTAAGTGCTGTCAATTTAATCTTTTACCTTTCTCCCATTTTCTCTAAAACCTGAAATGTATCGATCTAAAACACACACCTCTAATGTACTTCATACATTTCTGCAAAGAAAAATATTTCAAAGTTTTTAAAAGTGGGGGAAAAGATCATTAAAGTATTGAGAAACAAAGGAACCTAAAAGGTTAACCATCGACCGAAAACGAGTTAAGAGTAAAATCGGCCGTGAGAGTAAGTGATGCCATTTAATAAAAAGAAAATATTCTATATTAAGATGTGTGAGTTAATTCTTTTCTTTTTGAAGCTTAAAAGCTTCAAACAATAGGTTTTTAAAAGCTGTACTTCTGTTATTGAATCTTAAAAAATTCTCAATACTCCTGAAACTTTTTAAATGCTTATTTGTAATTTTCAGTATTTTTATTTTTGGTTTATGTTGTTGCATATTTTGAGGGAACGGAATGAAGAAGTTTTTATCTTGCGATATTGGAAATTTGATGACTTTTCCGAAAAATACTATTCTGAACACTCAACAGAAGAAAGAGAGAGAATGGTATCTGTACATATTTTAATTATTCATTTGAAAGGAAATAACTTCAGTCAAAATAGGTTATCGAAAAAACAAAATGCAAGTTGCTTGGTTTTTTTTTTTTTTGTTCGAATAAACTCACAAAAGACATGTTTTTTTGTAAAGTCAAATGGTCTTTAATTGAAAACCTATACTGGTATCTTAGTTTGCTAGGTGATAAAGATGAAATATTTTGCAATGCTCAACATGGTAAGAATTAGGGATGCATCGATTAATCGGCAATACCGATTAATCGGCCATAATCGGCTACTTTGCCGATTACTAATAATCGGCAAAATCGGGCCGATTAATCGGTCGAAAAATATTTTTCAAATATTATTCTGAAAAGCATACCTTCACTAAGAAACTATGATGCATAATTTTATCAACAGTAGTAATAATCCTCACAGTTGATATAAAGTTTTTTTTAAATTAATTCTCCTATTTTGAATAAATATACATAGACAATGTTGCAACATTTTTCATTTGGCGATAGTTTTCTCCTTAGCACAGTGCTTTTAGATAACCTCTAATTTTCAAAGAAAAAAAGTATTAAATTAAATTGCTACTAATTATTAAAAAATATGAATTAAAAGTACTCCTAAATTGGAGTCCTCACCACAGACTCCCCTTCCCCTTTTTTGTTTTGAATTTTTGTGTCCAATTAACATAACTAACAATGCGTTAATAATATTATTGACAATAATATGAAAATTGGCTCTAAGAAATTTGATAAAATATTGAAATTATTTTGCGAAAACTAGGAAAATGAAAAAAAAAAAAATCTTCTCTCAGAAATAAATTACTTATTGTTTCTAAACTTGGAATTGTATAACAGAGAAAAAACAGTGATGGTAAAATTAGTAGTTGAAAAACAATCATCCTTATCATTAATCGGCTCAGCCGATTAATCGGCCGATTATCAGAAACCGATTAATCGGTAATCGGTAATCGGCCAATTCGCTTATCGGTGCATCCCTAGTAAGAATAAAGTAACTCGAAAAGTCAACACTCTTTAAATTAAAAAGTATCACCAATCTAGCTAATGATACTAGATTCAAGACAAGTACAAATGATAGTAGACTCAAAACAAGCACAAATGATGGTAGACTCAAAATTAGTACAACTGATAGTAGATTCAAAACCAGTACAAATAAAGGTAGACCCAAAATAAGTACAAATAACTGTATACTCAAAAATTAGTATCGCTTCCGATGCATTAATACATACTTATCTTGCTGCAAATATCCAGTACCGCCCCCCCCCCCCTACTATTCAGAACTCATAACTTCTTTGCAAATATTTTAACGAAAGCCTTTTACCATATGATTCAACTTTGTATTAAAATATTTAAATTGTTAAGTATGTACTACGGTGCGTTTCTCTTATCTAAATTACCTTCATTGTAATTTTTTAAAACATTATTGGACTTTTTGTGTAAATATAACTTTTGATAGAGAATTTTTACGCCCTTTTGATTAAAGTCAATCCACGTACGAGTAGTTAAATGAGCAGTAATAAATCCTGTACTTATTTACATAAAATCACAATACAAAAAAAAAAAAAAAAAAAAATAATAATAATAAGGAAACAATTTAAAAGGCGGATTTAGCTATAATTTTTATTTTTGCTATTTTCGATTGAGAAATGAATAATATTTCATTGAAAACACTTTACGTGTGTCTTTTAACAGCTAAAGCCGTTGGCAAATATGATTTCAAGTAAGTAAGTGATAAAGATATTGAGATGATCTACTGTAAGTTGAGTAGTTTTATAAAAACAGAATAAGAACCCATAAGCCTGAAAGAGCAAAGTTTTTTCTCTTACGGAGTCCTAAATAAGGAGTATTGAACTTGTCGAAAGAGAAATGCCCAGCAGTTTCAAAATACCCAAAACCCCAAGAATATATTTATAGGAATACCCACACATCAAAACTTTCACGTTTTATTTAAACTTTTATTTAAAGCAATCTTTTCAAAGTTCAATTGGTGAACTTTAAAATGCTGAGAAAGGGATTGATATCTTTTTCAATAACAAAGGAAAAAAAATCTAGTAGATAGTTATTCAAATTTTTAATAAATTCAAGTTCAATCACTGGGAAAAAAGCTAATCGATGACATTGAATCATTAATTGAAATCTATAATTTATGAAATTAAAAATTCAAAAATTACAGTCGGTATGGTAGCTAATAGTTATGACATAATTCAGTTCAAAAAGCATTAAGAAGTAGAAGAACAAAAGGCGAAGATCGAATTAATTGAGCGATAGATGGCAGCACCAATTCGGTCTTTTTGTTAAATTGGGTATTTTTGAAAGATGTGTAAGAAGAGAGAGAACTAGCAAGGAAGCATTACACTGAAGTGACAAAAGTCATGGGATAGCAATATGCAAATTTTCAGATGGCAGTAGCATCGCATAGAACAGGTATAAATGCGCATTGCTTTTACAGAGCTTTCATTTCTGCTCAAGTTATTCATGTGAAGAGGTTTTAACGTGATGATGACCGCACGACGTGAATTAACAGACTTTGAACGCGGAATGTTAGTTGGAGCTAGACGCATGGGTCATGCCATTTCGGAAATCGTTAGAGAATTCAACATTCCCAGATCCACTGTGTCAAGAGTGTGCCGAGAGTATGAAATTTCAGGCATAACATCCCACCATGGACAGCGCAGTGGTCGACCGCCTGCACTTAAAGATCGAGACCGGCGACGTCTGCAAAGAGTCGTAAATTCTAACAGACAAGCAACACTGCGTCAAATCACCGTAGAAATCAATGTGGGACGTACAATGGACGTGTCTGCTAGAACTGTGCGGAGAAATTTGGATTTCTTGGGCTATTCCAGCAGAAGACCGACTCGAGTGCCTTTACTGACAGAACGACATCGCTTGCAGCGACTCTCGTGGGCACGTGAGCATATCGGTTGGTCCCTAGATGAATGGAAAACCGTGGCCTGGTCCGATGAGTCACGATTTCAGCTGGTAAGAGCCGATGGTAGGGTTCGAGTGTGGCGCAGACCCCACGAAGCCATGGACCCAAACTGTCAGCAAGGCACTGTTCAAGCTGGTGGTGGCTCCGTAATGGTGTGGGCTGTTTTTTCATGGCATGGACTTGGTCCTCTAGTGCGACTGGACCGAACATTGACTGGAAATGCTTATGTGCAGCTACTTGGAGATCACTTGCAGCCATTCATGGACTTCATGTACCCAAACAACGATGGGATTTTTATGGATGACAATGCGCCATGTCACCGGGCCACAACTGTTCGCAATTGGTTTGAAGAAAATTCTGGACAATTCCAACGAATGATTTGGCCACCTAGATCGCCCGACATGAATCCCATTGAGCATTTATGGGACACCATCGAGAGGTCTGTTCGTGCCCAAAATCCTGCCCCATCAACGCTTTCACAATTATGGACGTCTATCGAGACAGCATGGCTCAATATTCCTGCAGAAGACTTCCAACGACTTGTTGAGTCCATGCCACGTCGAGTTGTTGCACTTCGCCGGGCAAAAGGAGGGCCGACACGATATTAAGAGGTATCCCATGACTTTTGTCACTTCAGTGTATATTGAAAGTATGAGATATTGAAACTTAGAGGGTATATATATTTTTTATATATATCCACCAAGTTTTAATTTTTCACACTTCCAATATGACGTTCCTTGCTAATACATAGTTGCAGAATAATGAAAATTTTGGTTTTGAATACGTACGTAAATTGCTGAATGTGTAAGAAACTTCATTGCGTTTGAAAGTTTTTTGAAAACGTATGTGGGGTACAAATATCAAATAAACTATTCCCAAACCTTTCCTCCTTTAACCTTCAATTCAATTATTTTATCTTTCTTTTTACAAACGACAATGCTGTTATTCGTTGCACGTTTTTACTTCGTTAGAATCTCATTCCTCTGGGTAGGAATTTTTCAAATATAGTAAATGAAAGACACCGCTCTTTTTCTTTTCAATTCTTTAATCCTACTTCAATTTTTGTTATGAAATCTGCTCGAAACGATTAGAATGCAACTGAATAAGCGAGTCCTCAGCTTAAAATTCAGCGAGGAAAATTCCGTTTATGTTTACTATCTTCAAACATACCCACTGTTTATTTTTACTCTAAAGAGTCATGAAATGCATTCCATGCATAATTTTCTTCCTTGAAATGCATTGCAAACAAATCCGACATTGAGTTAGTCCCGTATTTGAGTTTAGACTTCTGTGGCATGTTGCGAAAATGTTTCTTTAAGAATGCTTAAGGCATTTCTAAAGTAATTTAACTTTATTTTGAGTAAAAATATTAACCCGCGGGCATTTAACCCAAAATATAAATGTTTCAAATATTTTCGGTGGAAAAAAAATATTACGGATAAAAATTTTAAACTGCAGCACAAAATTAAATTACTCACATGCAAACTGAGACTACCAAATCTGCAGCCATTCTGTGAAGGTAGTTTTTATATTATTATGCATTAAAATACTATAAGATATTAAGCACACTTCTTTTTACTTCCTTTTACGAAGTAAAGGAACTATTGTGAGCGCGGAAAAAAAAATCACTCAAATTTGAGTCTAAATTTTGATTTTTCTCACCCCCGAATGAATCTTCAGTAGTTTTTTCGACCTTTCAGCACGTGCATATGTACCTACCAACATATAAGCAGCCGAAAAATCCTTTTCAACCACCCCGAGTTAATTACGACGAGTTTTCTCGTGACGTCTGTATGTACGTATGTGCGTATGTGGGTCGCATAACTCAAAAACTATATGCCGTAGAAGCTTCTAGCTTGGTATGTAGGCTCTGAGGATGGTCTAGTTGTGCACCTCCCCTTGTGGTTGCATTTGAATGTTCCCAAGGGGGTGTTTTACCCCTTTTTTGGGGTAAATCAGTGTTAATTTCAATGCAGACTCAAGTGATATGAATTGGCGCGACCACTTGGCGATATGTCGCCAAGCTTTTGGTCGCCAAGTGTTTGACGCCAACTTGGCGACATATCGCCAAGTTGGCGACAAATTTGGCGAAAAAATTATTTTTTAAATTTGGGTTCAACTTGGCGCTATTGGCGATATTTTGCGAAAAATTCACTGAATTATATTAAAATCAGCCATATTTAGAAAATTAACCATTGTAAAATATTTTTTTGCATTGTTTCGTGGCAGATTAGGGGAGTAAATATTTGAATTGTTACCTTGCTTACTCCAAGCACTTTTTTTAACACTTAAGGCAACTACTAAGAAATTTACACGTAAAAGGGGGGAAGTAGTGTGGTGTCCATACCAGATTTTTAATCATTACTATTTGCTTAGAATAGTTAACAGACCAGCGTTCTGAACTTAAGAATATTTGTGCTGCAGGATTAAATTTGTTTTCCTTATCTTGTTCTTACTTTTAATTACAAATTTAATTAACAGAAAATTACTCTTTTCTGGATAAAGAATATTTATCAACAAATACAAAACAAATTATTTACAACGGAAAACAGCTTCAAAATTTTCGTTACAGAAAATTTCATTTTATTTTTAAACATTTTCCTTTAGTTGCCACTCAAAATCGACACTTGACTCGAACTTAATAAACTAATCACAATGAATTCGCAATTCAGATTGTCATTTAAATTACACGCGACATCTGTTGAAGAACGATGTACCATCAATACTTCGCTCAAATTTCTGCAGGCTGATCTTAACTGAATCTTTTGGCTATTGTTTTGTGTAACAGTCAGAAAGGAGCAAAAGTTTCTTTCATAATAATAGAAAAAAACGTATTCCTTATTAAGAAAGGCCTTCTCATTAAAACGTATTCTTCATGTAATAATATGACTCTATTATGATATTCTTCTCTTAATATAATAGAAAATAACAATTTATCTCAAAATTCAGAAAATATCCATTCTGATATGGCACAGGGTCCCCTCAAAATTCCAAAGACAAGAAAGACCGTGGTAAAGACCGTGGTCCTGGATTGATCCCTGATCACAATTTTTTTTTTTTGCAGAAAGTTTATGTCATAGGGCATACGTTTTTCTTCCCGGAATTCCTGATTTCTGGACTTAACTGATTTTTACATGTTAAAATGTTTTCAATATATAATAATAATTTTGAGGGGTCCGTTGTCGGCTATAATGGCATGCCGTAAACGGAGTGGGAAATTATTTAACATTTTCTATTCCGATGGAGTTTCACATTTGTCGCTGCACAGCAAAAAATGAATTGTTGTTTTTACAGTATAATACTAGCAGCAGAGGTTCTTATTTAAAACTGTAAAATGCACAGGGATAAACAGTAAAATTAGCAATTTTACAATTACTTACTGTTAAGCTAGAATTTTTACAGTTTACTGCCGTAAAATTTAGCTTTATTATGCTGTAAAAACAACAGTATAATACTGGCAGCAAAGGTTGTAGTTTAAAATACGGTAACAAACTGTAAAAATAGCAATTTTTCTGTTTATTACAGTAAAATTAGCAATTTCACAGTTTAGTACTGTAAAAGTAGTATTTTTACAATTTATTACTGTAAAATTAGCAATTTTTAGTTTATCACCACCATTACCACCAAAAAGCCAATAATTCTAGTATGGGAATACTAATGCTCTGTCATACTATTTCGTCATGTTTCTCAAGCGATGTAGAATTTTGCCGATATACGGCATCCCCGGAAAACATTCGAACTCAAACGAGATATTCTGAGAGGGAAAATTCATCGCCAATCACATCAAGAGGATTTCATTACACGAAAATGATTAAGAAGAAAAAAATGTTGCTCGAACTTGAGTGGTAAATTCCTGAAAATAGCTTAGTCACCCAACATTGCAGCAGAGGTTGGATATTTTAAAAATATTGTTATCTTGCTTCATTTATTGAAAATTGAAAAAAAAAGCTTGATTTTCAATCATTTTGTTTTGATTAATGGACTTACTTTCCGCGAAGCGATCCACTGAAGAATTTTTAAGCTAAAATCTGGAATTCTGGCATGGAAAAAACTGTGCTCTGTTACTTGAACTTTCTGCAAAAAAATATTTGTCCAACTTAAATCGTTTTCCTGTTATGAGTTTTTAAAAACAGTGCAAAACAGTATATTTAAGTATGGCGATCTCTTCCGAAAGACTGTGGGCTCTACACTTTGCGTCACTTCCTGTACTGTATGAGGATTGAAGAATTGATATTCCTTCGTCTATTGCTACATTTTCTCAGAAATTTTAAAACACTTTTCTCTTTTTCTGATTAGCCTTATCCCTTGCATTTCCCTTTAATATCGGCAACTACTCATTTTCTATCAGTTTAATCAAAATACTTCTAGTTAATATAAGTATTTCTTTTTACATTTTTGTAACCATGTAAGGCAGTTTTACCATGCATTTAGTTTCAAACTTAGAATAAGGCCATCACTCCATATAATTGCTTCCTTTGGGATACTTCTATATTACTTCTTTTTCCCTCTCGCTCTTATTTTTAAAGATTTATAAGATTTCTGTGTCATTTGTTGCCGTATTTTATACCTTAAATCAGAGATTCGTTTATTTTTTCTTTCTGAACTCCGACTACCTTTTTTGAACGTTCTTTATTTTTCCCAATTTACTAGAACTTGCCGATGACATCTTTATAGTCTAAAACCATAAGTGGGGTAATATCGAAAAAGGAAGAAAACTTTAAACTAAATCAATTCATTAAAAAACAAATGTCAAAGTAATAATCAACGCCGTAGTTAAGACCCATTTAATTATTTAAAAAAATGTTTTGTTAAAGACATTTTTATTTTCATAAACATAAAAACACCGCGAACAAAAACAGAAGTGACGTTCAGCTATCTGTACTCAAAAATACATTTGTTCGAAGTGTCTATACCTAATATTATGATGGTCAGACTACAGTAATTATCTCATTACCTATGACTAAACTGAAGTAAGTTCAAAAATTTTTTAGAAAAGTTCCAGCATATTATAATTACATGTAAGTTATCACTATTTCAAATTAAATTTCTTTTATTCTGCCACGTGTGATAGATCAATTTATGATAAACTTTTATCGACAATAAAATGACTTCTACTACTGATAAAAAGATGTGAAAGACAAAAAAGGTTTTTAAAAATTGCAACAGCAGAAATATCTTAACCAATTTAATAAAAAAAAGACTGCTTTGAATTGAACATGTTTTTACTGCATGGAATTCAGCTGATGAAAGTTTTTTCGAAGCCTTGTTGCCACTCAAAAACCCAAAATAGTGGAAAGCTATTCTGAGATACATATTATTTAAATTTAAAACAACTATAAATTAGTATATCAGTCAAAATAATAATAATAATAATAATAATAATATTTTTTTTTTACTCTGTAAAAGGGCTATTTTCTATGAAACTGCCGATCCTGGGCTACAAAACTTTTGCATTATAACTAGAAATATCATAAAACGTATTAAAGGGCACACTTTTGAAGTGAATATTACTAAAAAATCTAGAAAAGCAATCTTCGTTATATTCTTTTTTCAATAGAATACGCAATCTAAATTATTTCATTTCGCTTTGACGTTTCCCAAGACTTTTCATAATTTTCCACATTTCTAAAAGTCCTAGATGCTATTGATAACGATTTCTTTCAAAAACAAAGCTTTCAAGATTTCAGCGGAAAACGCACTTAATTATGTGTTCCATTTTTAAAGAAAAATGTTTTTATCTTCTTTTGTTTAAAGGCATTAAATCAAACACTTAAAACAGAATAAATACCTTCCTTTCAGTAAATGGATATTATTTTCGAAATCGAATAGAGGAGTTTTTGAATAACAATAGAAAAGGGAGGAAGAAAAAAGAAATAATTTAAGAGTGTTGGAACTATAATTATAGCAATATAATTGCTCTTCTTAGAATAAAAGAATGCCCTCATGCATACAACTACAGAGTTCTTGAATTTAAAATGTGTTCATAAATTTAGTCTAATGAGATATACTGTTAGTTATTATTTTACAAAGATTCAACACATGAAACTATTGCATTTTATTTATATTTTTTTGTATTTTTTCACTGCTTTTAGTGAAAAACAAAATAATTCTTACAACTATTCTAAATTGCTCCTTGAAAAAGATTAATGATTATTATGTTCCAATTTCCAGGATTCAAATCATTTGACTTTATGAAAAATTCTAATTACAAATAATTTAATTAAAAACCGTAAAAGTTTGTTACAAAAGAATTTGAGCAAACACGATGCTGAAAATATAGAATGAACATTTCTTTTCAGTTAACAATCAATTAATCTTTTTATATTATGACTCTCAACTTTGAACAACATGTTTTAATTTAAATTTCAAATATTTATTTAAGCAAGTTTTGTTAAAAATTAGACATTACTTTTAAAATAAAACGAAATTCCACTTCTAGGCCTAAAGCTTCTGTGTTGTTTTAAATCTACCATTTTCCAGTACATTATCCATTTGGTACAAAATGTTGACATTTAGTTGGTTGGTTGCATTGGATTTATTGGCGCAAGTATGCTTAGTAGGCTATGACGTTTAGATAGTTGAAACATAAAATGAAGAAAAATAAAATATTTTATCTTAGTTCAACTTGCAAATTTTCCGAGTTTTATTACCATTTATGTAGATGGTAATAAAACACGGAAAAATTGTAATACGATGTTATACAATTCACTCGCTCATCTTTGAACATATTTGTTTTAGATATAAACAAATTTCAAAAGTTTCTTTTTTTGGAAGAAAACGAAAAGTTATATTTTCATTTAAGGTAATGAATTCTTTAAAATTGCAATTATATCAATAAAGAGCATAATGACTTAAAACAATTATTCCGGGAAAATGAAACACATTTTTTAAAGATGTTGCAATATTTTAGAGGTAATTCGGAAAAGCTGTTTCACGTTATAAATGCATATACAATGAAACCTGTGTATAATGATACTGTACATAACGATAAACCTGCCTATTACGATATTTTGGTTTGGTCCCAGCCAACAGTTTGAGCTTTTTGCTCAAACTGTCTATAATGATAATCTGTCTATAACGATATTTTTTCTCGGTCCCTTGAGTATCGTTATACACAGATTTCTCTGTATTGCTTGGATTTTTTTTTCTATGTGGTTAATGTTAAAACTAGCCAAAGCGAAAATAAAATGACTTGAAATACTTTATCAGCAAAGATGAGAAAGTCTATGAAAACAATGAAATAATCCATAGAGAGTGACTAAAATCGTTAATTTACATGAAGACTACTGTTCGTGCAATGAGTTACCGCCCGTAAGCCAGGGCTGAGGCAGAACTGGAGAAAATGCACCCACAGCTCGATCATAGCATCCTAAGCCTGCAGTTTCGCCCTTATTATGGGCTCCTCAGTTAGGAATAGCCAATCAATTTGCTATTCCTAACTGAGGAGTCCATAATAAGGGAGAAACTGCAGTCTTAGGATGCTATGATCGAGCTGTGGGTGCATTTGCTTCACTACTGTTTGTTTTCGAACTCCGTGCCTGGTCGCTACGAACGCTTAAATTTGAAAAGGAGTGATAGGTTAAGGAGGCGCTCTTTCCAATCCTTTCAGTGTTGGTTCGTTTGTTACTTCCTTCATAAATGCTACTATAATTTCCCCCCTGTTTTGAGAACATCAGAAGAGACCTGCCTCATACGCTAATTCGAGGAAGGTCGCGCAACAATATATCGTACTGTAGTTCCAGTTTTTTTTGTTTTTTTTTTTTGCCGCAGAGTTTAAGATTAGGCATTACAAAAATCTGCACACCTTTGAAAACAGTTCATGTCAACAGTTCTATCAAAAATGCAGAAGAATTACTCCAAGTTGTGGTCGGAGTTCTGGCATTAGTCACTTCACAAAGTTCGACGAGAAATGCTAAGATTGAAAATGTATGCCCTCAACGTAATTTGTTCATGGTGACAAAAAAAATTAAAAATTGTTTCAGTTATTGTAGAAAGGGTATACATTTTTCCTCAAAAAAAAAAAAAAAAAAAAAAAAAAAAAAAAAAAAAAAAAACCGAATTTAACGATAAAAAAGTCTTTGTAAATAAATTAAAAAAAAAAACGTTTATTGGATAGTTTTTATTATTACATAGTGCATTGGCAGTAGTACTGCAATGCAGTAGAATGGATTCTATGTGTTAGCAATATGTGCAGGTAAGTTTCAAATTTAACAGCCATAATACACTAGGTGGCCAAAAGTATCCGGACACTTTCAAAAATTCACATTCTTACATATAGCTCGAGAAATAAGTGATCAATTGTTCTTTAACTTTAGTCATACAAAATATAGACTTCACCGAACATTTCCAAGTTGAAATTAAATTACCCTTGCATTTGGGGGACGACAAGAAGGGGGTTGAAAGAAAAACCGCTTTTTGACCATAACTCTTCAAAAATAGCTCGGAATAAGCTATCAATTTCAGTAATTAATTAGCATACTATGTATAATTACTGTACAAATTTTTATGAACGTACCACTCTTACTTCTGAAGATATGAAACATTTTTGAAAAAACGGCAATTTTATTTGAAGGGTTTTTGCTCATAACACGCAGAGTTTTTGATCAAACCTTATCACAACTTCAGGAAAGATGACAAAATACAAGAGAAAGAACATACTAAAGCGGTAAATAAAAATATTAAAAATTCGATGAGATATGAACGTTAAAAGGAAATAATTTTTCACGGCGCATGCGCGAACGACAGACATTTATAACTACAAAAATATTGTAGTCTGATTTATACTGCATCTTATAAAAAAAGTTCCAGTTGAATATCATGAAAAATGAAAAAGATATCAGCGATCTAGTGAGCTGTATTTCATTCATTCGCAGACAATACATAAATAGTGAGGGGTTGTCCGCAAATAGTGTGGTGACAATCGATCATTTTTTTTCAATGTTAAATTGTATACAGTTTGAAAATTTATAGTCGGCATAGAAGTCACATTTCGTCTGTTCGGCCAAAAAGACCTTATACGTACGTTTCCAAAAGTATCCGGACACTCTCTGAAACGTTGGTTTTGAAAGACGACGCAATAACCTTTAATTTAAAAATAACTCTTTGTGGACAGACCCTCACTATTTATGTATTGTCTGAGAATGAATGAAATACAGCTCACTAGATCGCTGATATCTTTTTCATTTTTCATGATATTCAACTGAAACTTTTTTTATAAGATGCAGTATAAATCAGGCTACAATATTTTTGTAGTTATAAATTTCTGTCGTTCGCGCATGCGCCGTGAAAAATTATTTCCTTTTAACGTTCATATCTCATCGAATTTTTAATATTTTTATTTACGGTTTTAGTATGTTATTTCTCTTGTATTTTGTCATCTTTCCTGAAGTTGTGATAAGGTTTGATCAAAAACTCTGCGTGTTATGAGCAAAAACCCTTCAAATAAAATTGCCGTTTTTTCAAAAATGTTTCATATCTTCAGAAGTAAGAGTGGTACGTTCATAAAAATTTATACAGTAATTATACATAGTATGCTAATTAATTACTGAAATTGATAGCTTATTCCGAGCTATTTTCGAAGAGTTAGGGTCAAAAAGCGGTTTTTCTTTCAACCCCCTTCTTGTCGTCCCCCAAATGCAAGGGTAATTTAATTTCAACTTGGAAATGTTCGGTGAAGCCTATATTTTGTATGACTAAAGTTAAAGAACAATTGATCACTTATTTCTCGAGCTATATGTAAAAATGTGAATTTTTGAAAGTGTCCGGATACTTTTGGCCACCTAGTGTACTACTCTGGCGGAAAAAAAAATCCCAACACCAAGAAAAAGTTACTGTAGAGTAATGAAATTTGGGTAATGCAATTGTCTAGTTAACATGTGTAATTGATTAAATGTATAAGATCACTGGTTAATTTAAGCTCAAGAAAATGCTGCGCAAATGTGAAATTATGTTACAGTCGAGCCCGCTTAATGGAATAGCCAATTTGTCACGGAAAATTATTCTAATAAGCGGGATATTCCATTATCCGGGATTCCATCCACACGACGTTCCAACTTGCATTTAAACCAAGAAAGCATTTAAATTTGCCTTAACCACAAGTATATTCATCAACAAGTATATAACGAATAACTTTAGGCATATTAATTAATGGTAATTTAAATACATTAATTAATAATACTTTAAACATATTAAAATTTAGAAATTCAATTAAAAATGACCTTATTAAATGACCAGGAACGTTACAAGCCCGTTTCTCAGCAAACGAGCGAAGGAGAGCAGCATCTTTAACTTCTGATTCTTTACCTGTGTATTTTCTCTTTTGATTAAGGTTTTTATTTAATTTCCAGTCATTTAGAATTTTTTCTTTATTTTTCACCAATTTCGAAACTTGAGATTGCGATATCTCGAACTTTTTTTCAAGTTGTAACTGCGTACATTTATTCAGGCCCGTCATTTAGGGGGGGCAGGGGAGCATTTGCCCCCCCCCCCTGGCTTTGAGAAATCAGTGTATTTACATATAAGTGGGGTGGTATTTAATGTTTTCCGATGAAATTGTATTGCGTTTGGACCCTTTGCTTCCCCCCCCCCTCCGGAAAAACTTGAAATGACATCCCTGGATTAGCATTTGAATATTCAATAAAATTCACTTTTTCTTTCAAAGTAAGCTCGCTTAGAAGACATTATGAAGAGACAAGCACATGCACAGCCGAAGCAAAATTGGAAAATGATTTCAGAACATCAAAGTAACATTATCGTTGCGCTTCTCGGAAGAGATTCATCACAGCCTCGTCTTCTTCCCTGGTCCTTTACACCTGTAGGTTTGCCCATTACTCCTTTATTCTCTTATCTCTCCTTTGGGTCCCTAGAGGTAAAGCTTATTCGAAACTTATTGTTCATTCTCTGAAGCAGAAGGAACGATACACAGTGGGGGCGACAAACAGTATACAACACTAGGGAAACATTCCTTTCGAATTCCAGGAATCGCTTTTCTTGCCCCTGCACCCTTTTAACGAAGTGACAAAACATTATTTGGAAGCCGTCCATAAGCTTCACAATCATTATTGCTCTTTACTGGAGGAAAAATCCGGAAAAAAGGGTTGGAAATGGAAGGAGATCGACATCAGCGTGGCTAAAAATTATTCTTTTAACCGGGATTGCTTCCTAACATGATATTCCTTTAACCGGGAAATTTAACACAGAAATGATTTACTACGGTTCGGGACATTGAAAATGTATTACATTAAGCGGGATATTCCATTAATCGATATTCCATTAAGCGGGTTCGACTGTACTTTAATAGCCGGTGTAGCCTCCAGAATTTTGAATGCAAGCCTGCAAGCATGCATGCATTGTGTCATACAGGTGCTGAATGTTACTTTGAGGTATGGAGTTCCATGTTTGTTGCACTTGCTGTGTCAATACTAGGACAGTCATTGCTGACTGTGGATGATGCTGGAGTTACGTCCAAGATATCCCATACGTGATCAATTGGAGAATAATCCGGTGATCTTGCAGATCATGGTAGCATGTCAACACTCTGTAGAGCACATTGCGTTACAGCAGCGGTGTGAGGGCGAGCATTATCCTGTTGGAAAACTCCCCCTTGAATGCTACTCATGAAGGGCTGTACTATAGGTTGAATTACCAGACTGACGACAAATTCGCAGTCAGTGTGTTTGGGATAACCAAAAGAGTGCTTCTACTGTCTTAGAAAATTGCTCCCGAGACCATGACTATTGGTGTAGGTCCCGTATGTCTAGGTCAAAGACTGCTTGGATGCAGGCGGTGCCCTGGCTTCCTTCTGACCAACATACGACTATCACTGGTACCAAGGTAGAATCTGTTTTCATCAGAAATTACAACAGATCTCCCCTCCGACCTCCAGTGAGCTCTGTCTTGACACCACTGCCGTCGCAAACGGCAATGGTTTGCAGTCTTTGGAATACCGGCTACAGGCAACCTGGCTCGGAGCTGTTCTTGAAGTAAGTGATTTCGTGCCATTCTTTGGGTCACGATGGTACCAACTGCAGCTCGAATGTCAGCCGCAGATGCAGTACGATGCGCCACAGCCGTACGCAGGATTTGGCGATCTTCCTTCTCAGACGTACCACGTGGCATCTCGGAACTCGATCATCTTGAGGTAGTACCATCTCTTGGCCATAGCTTCCAATAATCATGCCACGGTGGAAACATTTTCACCAAGTCTTTCTGCAATATCGCGAAATGAAAATCCACCTTCTCGTAGCCAAATTGTACGACCTCGTTCAAACTCGATGAGCTGTTGACAGTGGCCGATGAGTTGTTGATAGTGGCCGATGAGTTGTTGACAGTGGCTTCTTTTCCTTCTTAAAGGCATTCCTGGCTAACATAAACGCAATGCGTCAATTTTCACGGAAAAATAATACTCACGAGCTTTGCAACATGCGTTTAAAACAAGCCTTATTTGCATGTTCTGGGTGACGCCATCTGCGCCAAACTTATGCGCGGAGCGCGAAATTTCAATCAATGTCATCTTTCAGTTATATAAACACGCCTACCAAATTTCGTTTATCCAGCTGAAGTGTTTCTTGGTGTTGGGATTTTTATTTCCGCCAGTGTAATAATGCAAAACTTTGTGGTGGTGCACTTTACAATATTCACTACAAGGTATTGTTGCGACATCGATGTCTACGTAATCTTCTAAAGCATTTTTTTTTCATCAAAGTTTGAGGGTCAAATGCTTTTTATAACATTGATGTTTAGTGTTTGATATTTTTTCAGTGTCGATTTTTTTTTATTTATACCGAAAAATATCCTTAAACTTGTCAATATGTTACCGGTTTAAAATTACGATGAAAGTTTTATTTTTTAAAGCTATTGTAAAAACTGTTATATCGAAAATGGTTTTCTATTGTCAATTGTTTATAAGAGTATACTTCAATTGCGGAAAAGTTACCAATCCCATTCTCCTTTTTTATCGGCGCACTGTTTAAAATATCATGGAGTGTTTTTTAAGTTTTTCTAAGTATAAAGATGATTGTTTTTATAATGGCTTTCGTCTAAGATATATTTCTGATCTTTGAATGCAATTTGAGTTTTAAATACAAGTTGTACAATCCCCCATGTAACTGCGTTAAAAGCGTAACAATCATTTTTATGTATTATATATTATATTCTTCTTCCTTTTCTTTTTTCTGCTGTATTTGAAGTATTTCTATATTTTATTCGTATCAGTTACTAAATGCCATACTTTCAGTTTTTGTATTATATTCCGGTGGAAATTTAAAAGGTATTACGAAACAATTTCAACAGATGAATTGATGCCACTGCACCACAAAAATAAGAAAAAAAATAGCTCCCAATTTAACAAGTCCACCTGATCTAATACCCATTAACTTCTTAGCTTGACATTGCATTCAACTTTTCTTACAAGGTTAAATTAGCTAGTCAGCATCAGTTGCGTTCAAGGGTTGTGGAAGTAGGCAGCAACATCGCAACTGATCAATTAAAGCATGTGTTCCGTTTTATGGCGGGTCGTTGGGTCTCTGCGCTTTGATATACAAGGTTGAAATATTGAACATCATCTTATGTGGGCGATTGTCTGTAAACTGGTAATTGGCTGTCCGGACTGAGTATTTTAAAAATAATAAAGTGTAATAAAGTAATTATCGCTCTTAATACAAGTAAAGCATTAATACTTTGTGGCCAAATTGTATTTGGAGTGATAACTATTTAATTTTTTTTTCTAGAAATTATCTAAGAGCCAAAAACACAGTCCCCTGGCTGTCCCAATCCCATAGTCTAACCGTTAAAGATAGTATTTCAAAAAACCTATTAACACTACATAAATTTGGCAATTAATATCTAAAAATAGAATAATGAAGCTATATTTTTCTTATGAAATAAGGTATAATTACGTATTTCTAAATCTCTCCGGAGTGTTTCAAACAGTCCCCTGCAACAAATTCAACGCTGTAATACGAAAAATCTATAACTTTTGCGAATTCTTTTTAGCATGAAGTTTAAAATAATCAATGTGAATTTGCCGAAATCGCCGAGAACGGTGATGAAACGCTACTTTGCTTAGTTTGAGAGCCACATTTGTGATGAAAGTATGCATCAGGGTCGTTGCGAAAACAGTCCTCTGGGAAGTGATTTTATCAATGTCAATTAATTTAATTATAAAACATATTAGTTATTATGTCCACGATTTGTGCCTAAATTGATAGGTAGTCTCGTAACTAATTATGTTCCAATAGTTTTGCAGATATTACGCAAAGAAGAGCCAAAACACAGTCACCTGGCACAGTCCCCTGCCTAGTTATACTAGGCGGGGGACTTACCCCCTATCATGATTTATCAGAAAAACACAAACTTCAATCGGCCCTCTTTCAAGCCAAAGTAATAGATTCATTTTTTGAGCAATAGTATTATAATTATACGAACATTTCAAAAAACCTTGCCCGGACAGATTTCGTGTGAAAAATGACGAGTTTACAGAGAATGGCCCATGTATATGTGCTCCTTGAATGTAATCATTTCCTTCATTAATTATGAATTTTTGGAACACATTGTATATGCTTTTAGTGAAAGTTGAAAAGAAGCGTGTTTTTATTACCTTGAAGTGAAATCATTTACTTTAATTATTCATTACTTCGAAATTTAAGGATTTAAAACAACCACTCAAATAGCTATATATGCTCATATATCAGAAAAAGTACTTCGCGAAAAGAAATATGTTTTAAGCTTGCTATTCAGGAAGTTATGCATCAGCTTCTCCGATTTTAATTGGAAAATGCGAGCTTTCTAGAACTTTCAGAAGTAAGCTTATTTTTAATTCTCATTTCAATACTACTACTAATACTAAGATTTGATCACCATCAATTCCGATAGTACTAAATTGATTTACAAATTCTAAGAATATTGTACGAATCTGATCTTGTTTACAATTCGGAGAAAATTAAATTTGACTTGATGCATTACTAAGAATATTTCAAGAAAACTGCATAGAGAATTACTCAAAGGAAAGATTGCTCTGTCAGAATAAATCTACAGCTCTTTTCTTATAAATAGAAAACTAGAAATTATTTATAATGCACTGACAGCTAGGAAGTTATTTCTACAAGTAGCAAATTCAACAGCATAACACAAGAACATGTTTTTTTAGGAGTTGTACTTTTTGAATTATTTCAAACTGAAAAATAGTTCTATTCTGTGTAAGAAATGTTTTCATTCGTTCTATTTCAACACTGAAATTGTACTGAAGAAAATACATTCTAAGAAATGAATTTCTATGAGTATAGTTGTAATTTTATGCGTAAATTAACATGAGTACTTTGATGTCACTAGAATTAACAAGATCAGTAATAATCTGAAGAAATTTAAAAACCTTTCCAACTATCTTATTTTCAGGATTTGTTTTCACATTGAAAATGCTTTGAATCATTTCTGACTACATTAATATTTTTACTTTGTTTATAAAACAGTTCATAAAAATATTGTGAGATCAAAATTTTATGCTTTTAGCTTTGTAAATGTAATTAAAACCTCTGCCGAAATGTTAATTCTTTGTCTGAAGAAATACTGTTAAAAATGTCTTGAAAACTTTTAAATACATATAAATAATGATGTAGCAAACTAAGAGACAGAAGAGTACACCTCATTCCCTAAACGTAGTTTCTTTTGTCTTTAAAATATAATCGCACATATTTATTTGGTCACAAGACCCCCTTCCCCCCCCAAAAAAAAATTAAAAATTAGTATGCAATATTCTTTCAAATTAATATGTAAAGAAACAATAATTTATAATAAGTTTAAGAAACTCACAGGACAGAAAAGTATTAGAAAGTAAAAAATCGGTTATAATTGTTAATGAGTGCAACTAAAATTTGAGATTAAGGCAGGGATTCAAGTGAAACAGCACTGCAATCGCTTCGAATTGCAATCGCTACTGGAAGTGAATTACATTATCATCAACTTAACTTGGCATGACGTCACTACGGGTGGAGCCAATAAGAGCTCACAAGCACTCAGCGATCTCCTCTTATTCGCCAAGTAGGCTGTGACGTTTTATCTAGCTCGTTTTTCATAGGCAAACGTCACGCTGACGTCACGATGTTTTTATTAAGAAACGTTCTAATGTAATTCATTTCCAGTAGCGATTGTAATTTGCGATGGCCTGTTTCACTTGAATCCCTGCCTTAAACTATTTGATAGTGGCCATTGGCCAGTAAACCCAAAAAGTTAGTAGCCACTTTTGCGTTATTGGTGGCCATTGAAAAAAATATGTTTCAAACTATAATTAAACTCCGCTTCATTCCGCATATAGTAATATAGTATTTTGTACCTACATTTATCTCAACTAAATTAATATAGAAATAAAAATGTCTAAAAAAACTTAAATATTTTTGAAAAATTAAATTATTAATTTTGAAATCCAAATAATATGACATTATGCAAATAAATCAAAACTGAAACTCCCATGTAGACACTTTTAACATTGCATCTAATTTGATGATTGATCATCAATATGGTCATCTTTGGCTATTTTTCCAACAAAGTTTCATTGCAGTTTCTAGATTGAAATTATGTATTTAGATGTTTTGTAAGTCAGATGGGTCGATTTGTTCTCCAAGTTCACATCGGCTGCCAACAACGATGCTGGTGTATTTTCCTTTCCTAATCAGCACGATGAATTTACAATGTGTTTTTTTTTTTCATTTAGAAAAAAGTATAGGTCGTAAGTTTGGCGATCATTATCACATTTTCGCCAAAAATTTTTTAGTAGCCACTGGCGTGTGGCGACCGTTAGTCTCGACCTTAAGGTGTAATGTTACACAACTTCTGGAGTAATTCGTGCTGATTTTGAGAAAAATCTAAAAATTGGTGGACATTTTCACTATGGCATGTTTAAAGTTCTAGCATTAAAACCGACAGGGAAAAGAAACTGAGGTAGAATTTATAGCCCATGAGTAAAGACAAGCATCTCCGCAGAGCTCGAAAACTATTACAAGCGAGATCAGGCAATGCCTCCTAAATACTAATTGCCTACTATATTTGCTTCGCTACTGTTGACATTGGTTCCACTTTAAGCGGCACCTTGTGGCAATTTGATTATGCCGTTGTTATGGTGATAAATCCACACAATATTCGAATTAAATTTTTTCATTGGTTAATATTTAAATTTAAGTTCAGAAATGAACCAATCGTTAATTTATCTTTCTCAAAAAACTCCTATAGATGGCAGTGCTTTGTGAACCAAGCACAAAATTTTGCCCTATGCTAAAAACCAGAAAGCAGCAGGCATTTAGAATTTTTGAGGCGTTGGATCAGATCGTGCAGAAGCGGCCTAGTGGTAAAGCGTTACTTTAAGATATCTCTTTACGTAGTAAGGCTGAAGTTAAGGGTTTGGTTCCACTAAGGGTGCCATTTATTGTTTTAGTGTTGCAAAAATATCTTGTGTGTAACTGTAATAAATTTCAATTTAGTGTAGAATAGATTGGTGTTCATTGTATGTAGGAAGGCATGAACTTGATTCAAACTAAACATACGAAGTGCTGAAAACAACAAGGCATGATAGAGCTGTAAGCAAGATGAATAACAACAACCAATGCTTTAAACATAAAATTACGGCTTATTAAACTGTTATAATAGGAATGTTTTGGTTTTAAATATTTAATACAATTTTTCAAGTGCCAGTGAGGTAAAGTGAAAATACTCATGTCGTTTACTTATTCAGTCACTTATTTTTGTCTATCACTACGTACTTCTTCATTTATTAATTTATTTACATTCTTTTACTTATTAACTCCTTTTATTTTTCATTTATTTACTTATTTTTTAATTCATTTCATTTTAAGAAAAGTTCAGTCTCTTTAGTTTTTATCTATTAATTAATTAATTCATTAATTAATTCTTCTTTTTTTTTTGCTTCAGTATTAAATTTATTTATTTATTCGTTTATTTGATTGAGAAAAAAAATAGTTTTCATATAGAAAATATTTTACTTCACTTCAGCTTATTTCTTCCATCAGTACCGTTTTTTTTTTTTTTGCAAAACATTTTTGAAATATGATACAACGGATTTTAAAGTAAGCAAAAAAGAGATATACTAATGCAAGCGGGTTTGATTATAGTATTAGTGAACACGTTTATTGATATCACCTTTGACAGCTATATATTAACAATTTTCATAAAAGCCTTAACTTTTAAAAACAACAGTGTAATACAGGCATTAGATATTCCAATCTGCAACTGTAAAATACACAGCAATAAAATGTAAAACTAGCAATTTTATAAATTATTACTGTAAATCAGTAGTTTTACAGTTTATTAGTGTAAAATTAGAAATTTTTCTAGTTTAATACTATAAAATTACTGTAAAATTAGCTGTATTATACTGTAAAAACAGCAATTATTTTTTTACAGTGTAAGGATATAAGTTCAAGAAATGTTTTTGTATTTTCTTCTTAAAAGTATGTGTTTTTCAGAAAATCTAAAAAGTTGTGTGTTGTAAATGTAATTTATTATTATTTTTTTTTACAATTACTGTATTTTTTAAAAAACTTGTGTTATTCCTTTAACTTTATGAATACATTCGACGTCAAATTTGGTTTGTTTTGAGGATTTGTATAGCGAACAAAAAGACGCGCACACACGAATTAATCATTTTATAATTGTTACCAGCGCTTTACAAAACAAAAAATGAAGTCCAAGACATTTAGATTGTTTTCTAGAAAAATAATGCCTCTTTAAAGTGCTCAAGAAAACAATAAAATGACACGTATGAAAGCCGGCATATTTCATAATGCTTAGGCTTCATATAGTATGCCGGTAATCATACATCACCGTTTAGAATTACAAAATATACATCATATACTATTGCTATGAGAATATTTGTTTTTGGACACGTACTTTCATTTTTATAATACATATTCGATGTTTCAAATATATTCCGTGTTAGACTTTTCCTTTTTTTGTGCATGTTACTTATGTAGTAACGAGAAATTTCACAACAAATATAATGCTACCAAATTGGATTAAAGTCTCAAATAGTATTTCAGTACTACGGGGAAAAAAACAATGTTCCAAGCAATTGAAATGCAATCTGCAAGGGGACCAAAAGGCTCAAACGATAGTCACATTTTGTAAATTCTGTGATTTTAGAAATACTCGTAGCACAAAGCTATGTGAAAAAGTGCTTGCAACGACATTTTAAATTCAAAGCTTTTTTTTTTTTTTGGTATTCAATTTTGCTCTCCGCAAGCAACAATTCATAGCAATAAGGCAAGTAAACTTTTCATGAGTATCAGACAAACAACACACGTTCGAAACGTGTTTTTAACGTATTGAAAGTTTATTTTTTTGAATTTCTTTCGTTTTTTCAGTTCAATGACTTACTAATTTCTTGCTTTTTAAGATTCTGAATTTGTCTGAAAAAATCAGCTGGAAAATAAATTAGTTTAAGTACATTAAATGAACGTTTATTTTTTATTTTTACCTGATTGAAATTATTTATTCGTTATTTTACACTTTTGCTTGAAAAAAAAAAAAAACTTCACGCCTCCTCCGTTGACTATTTGGATCTGCTCTGCGTATGTATTTGTATATGTGTATATGTTCACAGCCTTTTCGTTTCCTTTGCGATAATATCTCATTAAAAAAAAGATAGAGAAGCTTCATTCCAATAAAGAAACGCTCTACCAAAATCAAGGATGCCTATGGCTTCCTTTTTTACAACGAAACCAAAAAGACAACAGTAGTATTTTTAAATATTTACTAAAAGTGAAAATACAAGTCTCATGCATAACGTATGAATCAGAGTTCTGAATCCTTCCTTTTAAATCAAAGAAAGTTGGAGAGGAATTTAAAGATTTCAAATGGTTTTTGAGAAGAATCTTTTTCTGAAAGCTTTTTTTATTATTATCTTTCATTCTGTTTTCGCTACAAAGTGAACTGGAAATATCCGAGGAACGCATGGCTTGCTTTGAATTATTAACTTGTTTCTCTTTGCACATTTGGATTCTGAAAATGAACAGCGAGAATCAGAACAAGTTTTATATGACGTCCTATTTTCCTTATTATCTGGTCAAAAACTCGTGCAGCTTTTTAGTCTGAAAAATCAACTCGGTAAAATTTCGATATAGCATAATGTTCTTTTTCTGCGGAACGAATGGTTTTAAGTTAACAACACTGCTTGACTTATAACTTCTAAATCTTAATGCGCGACGAATTTTAATTAGTTTCTAAAAATTAGTGCGGTAATCATTAACATCTTTTAAACTAAATTTACAAGAAATATAATGAATTTAAGTTTCTCTTGCTATAGCAAAGAAGGACAAAAGGTAAAGGAGCAAGGGACATTTAAAGGCAATATACTTTTTGTATCTCACCTATTACCACTTAATCACACACACACGCACGCACACACGCACGCACGCACACACGCACGTACGCTCGCGCGCGCGCACACACACACACACACACGTACACACACACACACGCACACGCACACACGCACGCACACATGCACACACACACGCACGCATGCACGCACACACATACACACGCACACACACGCGCGCACACGCGCACACACACACACAAACACACACACACACACACACACACACACACACACACACACACACACACACACACACACACACACACACACACACACACACACACACACACACACACACATGTTTAAAAGTTAACTACGGGAATGAGGTGTTCTCGCCGACATCTTTCGAACAAAAGAAAAATTGTTCAAATCGAACTGTTGTCCAAAAGTTATTTGGGTGGTAGGGGGAGCAGACAGATCGACAGACCCCATCGATTTTACCAATCTCAAAACCCTACTTTCCAAATTTAATTTTATTGAAATTCAAGTAATTGTTTATTATTACTATTATTATTATTATTGCTATTATTTTGACTTGTGTTGAAACTTTATGGCATTTTTAACATGCATTTAGCTACTTTTAATGGTTTTTCTGCTTTTTTTATTTACTTTACTGATTTTTATTCGTCTTAGATAATTTACTTTAACGGGAAAGTAGGCTAAGAGTTACAAAAAGATGGTTAAAAGACACTGAAAATGTTTTGGTAAGAGTTATGAGTTCAGTTACGCATAACGTGGTAACCTCTTTCACATTAACACATCTATAAAATAACTAAAAATCTACTCACCATGCCCGGAAAAACACATTATTGATTCATACAGCTCCACATCCCTAATTAATGCTGATATCTTTTTAAGAAATGTAGAATGAATTTTGAAATAAAAAGCTAAATAAGTTAACTAAATATTATGCAAAATAAAAGCTTATAGAAACACGAATTATTTACCTGTCTGCAATTCTTGCTTTCGAAAAGTTCAGTTTTGAAATACAAGTTTGAACTATTTCTTTTTTACATAACTTTTGTTGCTGCTGTTATAATTAATTTGCATTGAAAATTTGCTTTATTCGTTATTAATATGATAATTCGTTTTAATAATTTTGAAACATATCAGAAAGAGATCCGAAAACAAAATTCATTATGTAAGAATATCAAAGAACGATTCAATTAAATTTCTCCCTTGGTCGATACCTCAATCTCATTAACAATATTTTAAGAAACTGCAATTAGTGCAACATCTGGAAATTCAAAAGTCAAACTTTCTTTCAACGTTCGTAATTAGAAAGCTTTGTATCAGAATTTCTTAAAGCTTTCTGAAATTACCGCATTGATTAATATTCATCTAATAGGAAAAATTTCTCCTTCAATTAGCACTTTTATTCTTTTTTTTTTTTTTTTCAAATTAAAATACGTGTTTCAATTTATCCATTTCAGTATACTTTTTAAACTAATATTCCTATTATTATAATGATGAGAGTTTTCTCTTTTTAAAGAAAGATAAATATTTGCGATTTAAATTTATTTCTCTACCCTCATAGTTTATTGCGCCGGTGATTATTGGAAAAAAACCCCTAAATCTTTTCTGTAAAAAGACTTCATTGAAATTTAAGAACGTAATAATCGGGTGCAAGGAGTAGGCTTTTATCATATTTGAAAGGAAATATTTATTAATTTTTTTATTATGCAATAGAATGCTGATTTTCTTTATTCAAAGCGACTCTTACTTTTTGAAAAACTTTGAGTTTGCCGTTACAAATATTTCTTTGCTATAGACTTGCGACGCTATTCTAAATAATTCTTAGTAAATTCTAAGTATTCCGCATCATAAAACATATGATTTAAAAGTTGTTGTTTTCCTTTTTCTTTATTTGCTACAAAGTTCTCTTTTTATTTTTTAACTTTATACTACTGTACCATAATTGATACTTACTTGGTCATTTGCAAACTACCCGATAAAATTGTAAGAACCACTGATTTACCAAGTTTTCTGTTGTGAGGAAAACTGCATTATACATTTTAACCAAAATGCAACTTAAACTTTCAATGTTCCTTTTTGGTTATATGCCAGTAATTGAGTTAGAATATATATTTCTCATCCAATTTATTTATTAGAGAAATTTACTGCGATACAGTAATTGACAACTAAGGCAAAACATGCTTTTAGAAAAATAAATTAAAATAAAAATTAAATATTCTTTATCTTCTTGCTAGATCACAATTTTAGCATTCCCCGAAAGGCTCTGCCACATTTTTTAAATGTAACTAAAATTTTAAATGGAGATTATAGATGTTACTGCAGATTAATTTATTGTAATACGCAGATCATCCATATCATCAATCCATGACAAATCATTTAAAAATCAACCATTTATGCATGTAGAATGGATAGGTATTTTCTTTCCTTTTATAGTTTGTCTCTTAAAACCAAAGGAATTACAAACGTGTTTTTTATATTTGGTTCAAAACGTACTTCGTCAGAATTTTTGTTTTACGAAATATTTCCCATTCACAAATAACCATGAAACATTGCTTATAGAGTCGATTGGGGGGAGACATCGTATTCTACAAGGTGCTGTATTACGTGGCTCATTCACAACCATATAGATGAAAAAAACATCTGCTTGCCTATCAGTCGAAGCGAAAGCGTTGTGCCATATAGAGAAAATAAAGGTAGTAGTTTTATGATTATTCACAAGGTTAAGGGGGTTTTTTTATATGCTTTTGCTCCTCCGATTGCTCTGTGAGTAACCGAAAGCATGTAAGAACTTACTTTATTTGTTCATATTACCAGCAATTTTCATTGAAAAAGAGATGTATCTCGGCTACTCTTAGTGAGTGTGAAGCGCGAGTTACTTATCAATCGTTTCATGGGGCGCCTACCTCTGCTGCGCTGCGCTAGGCAGATCGGCATCTTGTCCTATGCTTTAGGGAAAGATGGTAAATATTTTTCCTGGGTAAAAATGTTGTAGAGTCTTGAAACATCTTAGAAATGTGGAAATGATCTTACTCCAACCAAAATCTAGGAACTAGTTTACCATAGCTATCCTACAGGAAATAAAACCAAAGCAAAAAGAATCATAAGGAAGCCTGCTTAAAAAACAAACGAAGAAAATAAAGCCAACATAAAACAAGACGTTAAGAAAAATAAAACGTTTAAAAAATCCAAATCCATCCATGACCAACCGCGACTTCTATAATCTTATGTTATCTGTTATCTTGTCTTCAAACATAAAATTAAACAATTTTGTTTAAGAAAAAATTGCTTGAAAATCCTGAAATCGGAGAAAATTAATTTTACACAGCAGAAGAAATGGACGTGATATTAGATAGCTAGAATTTGTCTGCTCGATAAGGGTAAATAAAAACGAATATTCTGAGTGCTTTGGAGAATGCAACGAAACGTCGGAAAGACTTGATTGGATAAAATGCAATGTATGCAGCATTGTATGGCCCTATGAATCATATCCTAGGTTTGAAAACAAATGTTCAGTTTGTTGAAGGGGAGATATTTTACTTCAAAGAAAAAAGGATCACTTGAAACCATTAAAAAGCGATGTTATTTGTATGTACATGTAATAATTCATTACGGTATCATTTTAACAAATTGGGACTGGTTAAATAAGACTGTGACTTGAGTTACCAAAGATAGATCTGTCATATTACCCTATTTTTTGCGTTAAGATGCCAAAACGTGAACGTTTACAAATTAGTTATTACCTTAGGCAAATTATACTGGGACAAAGAGCGATTTTTTTTTCATTTTTACTAAGCCACAAAGTATTTTTATTGTTGATAAGGTGAGCAATAAAATATAAAACCAATAATTTTGTATTAAATAAAATATTACAAACTACGGCGTCTTCCCTATACCTACTGTACGTAAAATATGCAACACAGAGCACCCACGTGATTATATTATTCAACTTCACAGAGATGGCCTGTGACTCCTCCTTTTTTCAGGATTGTCCATTTTTAGGAAGGGGTGATACGCAGATGAAAATTGAGGAATGGGATGCACAATTGCGGCATTGGTTATAAAGCTTGAATACGTCACCTTGCTTACCTTTAATTGGTCTCCCAATTTGAGAAATTAGCCAAAGAGGAAACTATTTTAATTTTTTCACAATCGAGAAAGATTTCTCATTGGATACAAGAAAGTAGGTGGGTCTTGGTTTTATATCTTGCCGCAGCCATTGGCCACTGACTGCAGCGCCTCCAACTGTTCATTTAAATTTAAAAACAAAATGGTAACATAAGGGTTGCAATAAAGAAAGCAAAGACTTGTTTTCACTTCCTCGCCAAATGCAGGTGTGGCTTGAAGAATTATTTAATATTTCATAAAACTTATCACTTCGCCAAAATGTCGCTAAACTTGCAAATATGGCACACTGGAGTTTCTTCCTTCTCTACCTATTTTAAGGAATGGACTCGTTTTCTCATTTGATTGACACCGGCCATCTCGTCGCGGTTGAATAATAACTCAACTTTGATTAAAAAAAAAAAAAAAAGTCCAGATACTACGTTAGTGCTTTGAACGACAGGAATACTCGCTACAGGTAAATATAGCAATTTTTAAGCAGGTAAGTTAATCAAAACTGGTTCATTAAATCACTACACTACATTGTTTTCCTCAAATAAACAGCATATGATTTTTTTATTTTCTTTTACCACATAAATTTTTCAAGCTAATTTTTTTTTTGCTGCGCATTTTTTCCTTTGTTACATTATTTTCTCAACTTATTTTGTGTTAAAAATTAGCATTATAATCAAAGTAAACATAGTTCCCCCCTTAATTTAATTAACTCATGTACCCGATGAAAACGCTAAGTAACTTTCCTAAGCAATTCAATTCTTAAAAAATCGTTAATCAAATTCTTTAAATTGGAATTCTTTCTCATTGTACGTGTCAACTATTTTTTTCCCATTTTCTCAAAATTGAGAAACAACCATAAAAACTATAAAAATGTAGTTTCAATTAAGATTCTGTTGAATAGGAACACATTTTATGAAATTTAATTAGGAAGTATCTGTCTTTTTTTTGTTTAAATTCCTTGGAATCTTCTATTATCTGTTATCTTGTCCCCAAACACAAAATTGAACATTGTTATTGATTTTGATTTTTCTAATCTAAAAAAAAAAAAAAAATCTCAGTTTTCGAATTTATTAAGGTTTTGACGCGGAAAAATTATTTAAAGTGCTCATTTATTTAAATAGAAATCTTTAAAAAATGCTTTCTTAATTATATTAGAATACTTTGAAATAGATTTCAAACGAATTTTGGCATTTGGTTATTTAGTTAGAAAAGCATTTAAAACAAATTTAAACTTGAAAAGAGAAATAAATTCGTAAAAATCTCAAAAAAAAAAAAAAAAAAAAGCGGGAAGCTGCTTTTTCTTACTTGCAGTCAGAAAGTCACTAAGATGAATTTATTACTTCTTCTTTAAGTGAATTTCAATGATGTCAGAGAAGAAAACCCCAAGTTACGGATTGAAACATTGCTTGCTACAGTTGAGCCTGCTTATTAGAATATCGGTTTAAAGAATATCCCGCTTAATGTAAAAATTTAAATGCACCAAATCATAGTAATGCATTATTTTTATCCCGGGTAATGGAATACCCCGCTTATTAGACTATTTTATCTCAGCAAAATGGCTACCCAGGTAGTACAAATAACCTTTAGACGTTTTATAAACGTTTTAAAGCGGTTGTTACAACGTTAATAACTATTTTACAACCTTTAAAAAACGGAGTGTGCTACTTGGGAATTCTAATTTGAGAAGAATTCAGGAAAACTGATCACTGACAGCAATTTTGATCTTATTGGGATCGATGCGCTTCAAATCAATTCAGAGAATGGTATTACCCATCAAGAAGCGTAAAACTAAAAAGTAAAAATTAAGTGTGCTACTTGGGTATTTCATTACGCGGGTTCGATTGTACTGTATTCGGGCATTACCTCCATAGCTTTGCCAGTTGCCGTTATCGGGTTATAGTTTCATTAATCACTATGAAGAGGGGTGCCTTTGTCTCGAGAGGTTGGATTTTTGTTTACATACCAGAAAACACAAGAAAGATTCACAGCACAAGGAGAGAGGAAATAACACCCTGGGTACCAGAGGGAATGGAACCCATGAACCCTTGCTTTCGAGGCGAAGTTTGTACGTCTGAGCCACCTGCCCTACAACCTTCGGAAATAGTTTCATCAAATTCCCAATTTAACACAGATGAGTTCTTTTGAACTTTTTTAGTGTGTATAATGTTCAATTAATGTCTAATATGTAGTCTTACCTGATAACGTTACATATAGGTTACAGTTTTTTAATGAGGATTTATATAGATTAAAGACACATTTTGGTTCAGAAAACTGGTTAAAAGTTTGACTGAAATAAATGCCAAATTGTGTTTGTTGCTATTTTATCATATTTTGACGTTGCTTGGCTTTCGAAGCACTGAATAATTTAGTACAAGCAAAGGGATAATATAAATAATTTGTCTTTCTTTACGAACGAAATTACTAACTACCTTTTTCCAGGAAATAAAATTTTTAATTTTTTCGTGAATTAAAAAGTCAAAACCAAAAATTTGAAATGTTTTATCTTTAACTAATAACCTTATAATGTATTAGAAAATTTCAATGTGTTTCATGCAAACGTTTTGAATTGTTTCACACTGTGAGACGTTTTGCCACCAAATTAAGAAATCTGACAATTTCGTCATTCAACATAAAATATCTTGATGTCGTACACATGGCTGGCAGATGGAAGCTCTTTGGCAATGTTGTAAACTGTTCACAACGCTCAGTAAAGTTTGTTTTTATGGATCATGTCAGTATTAATCTCTGAACCAAACTGAATGCAATAACCTGTTATATGTTTGAATTCGAGTGAGTATTTACTGTGTAACTAGCATGATTTTTCATTTGCTTCCAAACATTTTTTTTTCTAAATTATTTTTATTTATTTATTTTTTTTTTAAATCATGGGTGTCACCCCTCATCTCGACACTTGGCACGTTAGGGTACGGAATTACTCACTTTGTAAGATCTACTATAATTGGCATAATGATTAGTGTTTAGAATCATATACTGCTCAATTGATGCTTCAAAATGTTACTAGAGAGCCAAATCACAAGCAGGAATTGAGTTAACCGGTTTTTGACAGAAGTGTTTGAGTGGTTACGCTTTGAGTTTCTCTAAATCAATTTGTAGTGAAAAATATCTACCAAAAAACATCTAATTTTAAAATACAGCAATTTTTCAAAATTTCGCAGATTGAACTAATTCTGATACTAAACGCCTAAAATTACCAATTTAGGAGTAATATTTCTAATAATAGCATCAGTATAAAACTAACTTTAAAATTGCCTATTCCATAAGATATAAAACTAACATTCCTTCACAGTTCATAAAATTGTTGTATAAATAAGCAAACTGCTCTTTTTTTTTTTTTTTTTCTTCAGAGAGCAAGTATCCTGGAATTACAGGATAACGTTAAAAAATCCCACACCCGAATATACCAATAATGTATTTACACAAATATTACAGTGTAACCACTTTGGCGCAAAATGTTATTTACTTTCGCGGAAAAGCTTGACATGTTTTCCTAAGAGAAACCTTGTAAGACCTGACACTACAATGTTAATAGAAGCATGAAACGTAAGTGTTGAAAAATGACAGCTGTCACGGCAATGAATTCATTTCCGATCATGATCATGTATTAGAAGTGGGTACAAACTCGGGAAGATGGATTTTTTCTTCCACTTGACAGTTGGACACGCGGATGTGAAATTTATGTATCTATCTGTCATTTCTATTCTGATATGGCTATAAATGGTGAAATCCCGTGCCAGTTTTAATGTTTTATTTGTTGCTATCATTTCTTCTGAATGTAGCGTTTAAGATGAAACATAGGTTGTTTTGATGACAAAAAGTGTCTTTTGGAGACCAATTTTGAAGTAAATTCATTGTTTATATGACAGATACTTTGTTATTGTTTCTTTATTGTGAATACCGCAAATAAGACTACTCATTTTCTATTGAAATTACTCATTAGAGTTGATAGGTTACAAGCATCTTATCAACTATAACCTGGGAAGTGGTCTACAGTAAGGTGGGTGGATTTTTACTTTAAAAAAAAAATCATAAACAACTTTAGTTTAAAAAATTATAGATTCGTATCAAATGGGTTTGAAAAAAAATGCTTTAAAATTTAAATATATTTAGCTGCCCTGCAACGCTCTTAAAGTTTTAAAAACCGATTGTATTCCCAATTGTTTTTCCCAATTGTATACATGATTTTTTTTTTGAATCAATAGTAGCAAAAAAGTTTCACAATAATACTCATAGTTCATGAAAAAAAATAGCGTAAAAAGTTTATGCTTGTCGCCACGCGTTTAAATTTCCGCCAAATACACAAAAAATCGCACTTTAAATTTTTAGTTAAAAAGTTTTAATTTATTTTTTAATCGACTGTAGCTTTAAACAATTACAAAGTTGAACGCTTTGCAAATAGAAAAAGAAAATGAAATAACGCAAGATATTTGATCTCTGAGTGCGGCTGCTGAGTGGGATAAATTCGTATCGTTTGGGCTTTTTCAATACTTTAGTTCTTTGAAGCAGAATTGTTATTCAACGTATTTTCTAAAATTAAACTCATTCTAAACCTTTTTTTTTACTTAATGGCAATACCTTCTATTACCAACATGATAACAAAGCACTCTGTTTGCTGATGGAAGCATACCGTAGAGAGACACAGGTTTTTCAGTAGCTTGGTGAACAACTTTTCAGTGTATTTTCAGAGTATATCGCTTCACGGAGCTAATGCAAGTACTATTGCTCAGTACTAAGTGCATCTTTATTTTCTGTCTGCTGATTAACAGAAACATTTCTAAACTTCACAACTGGTGACTCGTCGAGATCCATTAAACAAAAAAAAAAAAGTTCGTTCGAATCGGCTGTTTACTCAAAAGTTCTTAGGGATGATAGTTTTTTTGCCAATATTAATTGCTTCATTTAGCTTGATTACAAATAAATCCATGCCGAATATCTGGCTCGTTTTCAAGTAGCATATACCGCTATGTAGTACTTCATTATCTGTGCTATTTTCTGGTTATGAATGACTGAGAAAATTGCTCTCCAATCCATGCAATAGCACTTCTTATATTTTTGCACTTGAAATCTTCTGTGTAGTATGCCCATCTCTCTTTTTCCGTTGCTGATGATAAAAATGTCAATTTGAAACCAATTATTTCGCTTGAATATATAGCAAATGACTTAAAATTCTTAACGGAATAGAAATTTTGTACTTTACGCAGCACAATCCGAAATACTTTCACAATGGTAAAGTAGGCTATTCATAATACTTTCCAATATTTTGCTACGTACAACATCCACAATTTTCTCTCCACTCCAAGTTTTAACTTCCTATTTCATTTTCTCATTCTAATCCCCTATATACGCTCTCCTCGAAGATATCTGGTCTTTTAAACAATCTTGGTTGAAAACTAATTTGTTTTTTGTATTTCAGAGCTCTTGCATGCTAAGTATCAATCAGAGTAGATTTAGCATTAACTTGAAGCCTTTTTTATTTCATTCTATTCTACTCCAGCTTTTGTTTTTCCAATATGCTTCTTTATATGCATCATTGGCTCACTTAGCTTTTCATTTCTTCTCCCCCCTGTTTTGCTGTAATTTTTTCAATCATTTATCATCAGGAAGTAGTACAGTTAATGAAGTACTGCTTAACCTTATAGGTTATTAAAAAATAACCGTTTCCTATTATTCGGTTTGCAATGGTGTTGAATGGAACGGTTAATATTTGCAACTATGGGCTTTGTCTTGACAGCAGTAGCGTAGCTAGGGTACCCAGCGCCCGTGGCGAACTTGAAAAATTGCACCCCCCTTCCCAGATAGCTCTGATGGGGGGTCATTGGGACCTCTCAAAATGTCCTTACTTAAAAGTTTGATTCATGTATTCGAAAAATTTGCAGATAATGTTTCAACCTTCTTTTTTTTTTTTTCTTTTTTCTTTCTTTCAGCATTTTTAACAATGCTCAGTGTTCCCCCTCATGTTATGTGTGCATGAATAATCTGCTTGTTCGTGTTATTGAGTAAAATTCAAGTTTTATTTTTCGCAAGTTTTTTGTTCAAGTTGAGAATTTTTGTCTTTCCAACAATTTTAGTTCGGGGCGTTCCTACCTTTCCTCATCATTTCACATAAATTTAAAAAACAAATAATTATTGCAATTCGTTATTGAACATAGTGTGGTTTTTTTTCCAACACAACAGCTTTTATTTTCAATAGATTAGGTTTTAAAACAGTAGAAGAATGTATAAAATAAACATAATTTGAGCATTTTAAATATAAATAAAGCATTAATGATATTGTAATTAGGAAATCAAAGAACATATAAAAAGCATAATTAATCTGAAATTTTCTCAATAAATACGACTCTTTGCATACAGGCAAAATAAAAGTACGCTATTTTAGGTATCCGATTATTGAAAATGTTCCAGAGACTCGTCGTTATTCAAAACTAATATTATTTACGAAGGGAGTTAAGAGAGGTAATTGTTCCCTCCATGGCTTTAAGAAAGTACTAGATGTATTTTCTTGTTATATGTTTTTTTTTTTTTTTTTTTTTTTTTTAATTTTAAAAACAGCGTATACAACAGGGAAGATGTTGGCGGGGACCACACCGACGGTGCTCGAACTGAGAATCATAAAACAAAAAAGAAGAAACTGCTTAGCACGTATATTTGTGTACCGTTTTAAAAAAGTGGCTCGCCCCCCTGAAGTAGCTTTGAGTATACGCATTTCCCTCAACATTCACTTGGCGTTTCCTTGTGCAGTAATACATGAGAAGCAATAGCTGCTTTTATTTATTTTGACAATAGAAAGAGCACAAAACATAGTGCACTGGCGTGATTACAAATCGAGCTCAAACCTTCTCAAAAATACTAAAACGGTAATGAGTATAAAGAACAAAATAGTGCTACATATAGTTTACAAGTGAGAGCACTTAATAAAGTACATATAAAATAGAATGATTTCCAAAATACGAAATCGAAACGCATTAAAAAAAGATTTATTTAGGTATCTTATTATTTTTTTGAACCTTCTAACTTTGTATACCAGTGGTTCCCAAAGTGGTCCACAGTGACCCCTAGGAGTCCCCTAGAGTTTGCAAGGGGTTCATATAAACGAAAGAAAGAGTTGGAGGTCCGCGAGATACAAATAGGGGTCCACGAGCCAATACCATTAGCAAAAAATCTGAGCAACAGCCTGCATCAATCGCTACAATTTATAATAAATGCTATAAACAAAATTCGTAATAATACTTAACACTGTACATTATTTGCGTAGTTGTGTGAAGAAAATGATCAATTACAAAATCAATTACTTTTTCTTTTTGAAGTACACTGGATGTTAAAAGGGTCATGCTTGACAAGGCTTTATTATTAGTATTTTAAAAACTTTTTGACACTGTTGTCTTTGTGGATTATCCATCTTTTTGATGACATTAAAGAATCGCAACTTCATAGGAAGAGCTGATGGAGTAAGCACTAATGAAGAACTTAATGTAGAGTTTAGGAACGGGTATCAATATTTATGTCTTCAGAAAGACATATACAGGGTGTCCACTCCAATCGTGGACCAATAGCTAATTTCTAAACCGTTAGAGATAAGCATATAGTTTATTTAGGAAAAAATCTCCAAATTATGAAAGGAATTTTGGGTCTATTCAATGTTTTTCAAAAAATCAAATTTTGAAAGAGTTACGAAATTTAAATTTCTATACAGCCCCCCAGTCCTATCAATCATATTTAGTAAAACATTCTTGACACTGTAACGTTTAAAACTAAAAAAAAATCACTCTTCTACCACAAAAATTGACCGAGTTATGACGTTTTGAAAACTCAAGATTTTGAAGGATTTCGCATATGGGTCATTCCACGTCAAGTGATCCAAAATCTGAGAAAAATTTTACCTTACATTTTTGTATTTCTTTCACATTTGGCTCATCAATTGTACCCCTTGAGGTAATCAAAAGTCTCAATATTTGGATTTTTATCTCTATTATTTTTTCATTTATGAGACTTTGAACTTTGGAAAAACCCTCGTTTTTCCATGGATAAGGGTACATAAAAGGGACCATAACTCGGCACCAAATATAGATAGAACGATTTGGTAAATGGCATTTTAAAGTACGTTAGTTGCCGCTTAATCGAATATGCCACCATTACTAATTTGATAAAAATTTTCTTTTTCAAAAAATGAAATTTAAATTTCAAATTTAAATTTCTCGAAAAACATATAATGAATTTTTTTGAAAAAATTCTCAAAAATTCTTGTGTATTTCATCTATGTTTGTACAAATTTTTAGATTGGGATCATATTTTTTTGAATTTTTGAATAAAACTGTATAGGAAAGAAATGATATTTTTTAGATTCTATTTATTTAAATACTAAGTTCTCTTGCTCGTGATGGTCTAAAAAGTAGTAAACAAACATGAATATGTTTAAAGTGAGCTGGCATGAGTTTATAGATTTGTCAGGTTCACCCCCCTACCCCTTTCTTCCCCGCACAACCACTCTTTTTTAATTCAAAACTGTTCAAAATGTTTAAAAAAAAACAAACACTCTTTGATACAAAATGAATAGTAAACTTATTTAAAGTGGGGAAACGGGTTTCCTTATAACTAGACGAAGTATCCCCCTCCCCACCCAAATATACCATTCACACTATACTAATATGACGTCTAACCTGGGGATTGAGTTGAGAATTATTTTCAAATATAGGTATATATATTGTTTTTCAGACCAAGTGTTTCTTTTCGATCTGAACTTCAAAGTGTACTTCCATTCAATATCTGAAATTTAACTTTATGATTCATTTCATCTTCTACTCCAGCACCAATCTTCCATTTTGAAGGGAGGAAATAAATGGGTCGCCCCAATATCATAGCAAACAGCAAAATAGCACTGTTTCGCCTTGTTCTCATCGTTTTTTCTATTCTTTTCGCACAAAACTGAAAATAAATCAAAATATCAGATCATATGTCTGTGTCCCCATAACTATTTTTCCACATTATCTAGTGTGCAGCTGTTATTTAATTTTTTTAATCGTTTGTGTTCTTTTTCATTTTGTTGTAAAGGAAAGTAATGCAGCAAGATATATCTATATATATATATATATATATATATATATATATATATATATATATATATTATATATATATATATATATATATATATATATATATATATTAAACAAACACTGCTTTTTTGAGCACAACCTCACATGTGGTTTAACTTCTTTACAGATTGCTTCCTCCCCCCCCCCCCTTATCCTACCTTTCCGCTCCAAACTTTTATTTTTTTTATCATCCCGCCTAGCCCCATTTCAAAGCCTTAGTCTCTACTGATGTCTGGTAGTGTTTCAGTTTATTCTGTTTGTTACTATTTCCTATTAGCTCATGAGCTTTGTCCAATAAGAGAAAGTAAAGGCAGTGATGGGGACTGACATATAACGTGACACTTTAATTTCTTTTCAGTTTTGTGTAAAAATAATGGGAAAACATTATGAGAACAAGGGGAAACAGTGCTATTTTGCTGTTTGCTATGATCTTGGGGCGACCCATTTATTCCCTCCCTTCAAAATTGAAGATTGGTGCTAGAGGAGGGGATGAAATGAACCATAAGTTTAAATTCAGATTTTGAATGGAAGTACACTTTGTGAAGTTCGGATTGAAAACGAAACACTTCGTCTGAAAAACAATATATACCTAGGGGGAAAATAATCCTCAAATCAATCCCCAGGTGAGACGTCATATTAGTATAGCGTTAATGGTATATTTGGGTGGGGGAAGGGTTGTACTTTGCCTTGTTATAAGGAAACCCATTTATCAACTTTAAACAAGTTTACTGTTCATTTTGTATCAAAGAAGCTTTTTTTTTTAGCATTTTGAACAGTTTGGGGGGAAATGGTTGGGTCAGGAAGGAAGGAAGGGGGAGCTGACCAATCTACAAGTTAATGCTAGCTCACTTACCTAGAGTAAAAATAATAGTCAATTCAATCCCCAGGTTAGACGGCATAATAGTACAGCGTTAATGGTATATTTGGGTGGAGGAGGGGGATACTTCGTCTAGTTATAAGGAAACTCATTTACCAACTTTAAAAAAGTTTAGTATTCATTTTGTATCAAAGAGTTTTTTTTTAACATTTTGAACAGTTTTGAATTAAAAAAGAGTGGTTGTGCGGGGGAGGAAGGGGGAGGGGGTGAACCTGACAAATCTATAGGCTCATGCTAGCTCACTTTAAACATAATCATGTTTGTCCACTACTTTTTAGACCATCACAAGCAAGAGAACTTAGTATTTAAATAAATAGAATCTAAAAAATATCATTTTTTTCCTATACAGTTTTATTCAAAAATTCAAAAAAAATACTATCCCATTGAGATCCCAATCTAAAAATTTGTACAAACATAGATGAAATACACAAAAATTTTTGAGAATTTTTTCAAAAAAATTAATTATATGTTTTTCGAGAAATTTAAATTTGAAATTTAAATTTCATTTTTTGAAAAAGAAAATTTTTATCAAATTAGTCATGTTGCATATCAGATTAAGCGGCAACTAACGTACTTTAACCCTTTCAGACGTGGTGTCCGGTATACCGGACATCAACTTCAACCGCACGTAGCGTCTGTAATTTTCAAGCTGAGGTTATAAAATTTATTTTAATTGACTCTCTAGAACTTTATCTATTATCTCTGCTAAAAGTTTTCAGAAAGAAGTTGGCATCAATATTCATTTGTTGACATTTTTGCAACGATGGCTTCGTCACGAAAAAGTGAGTAGTAAAAACATTTATATTTTTCATAATAATTGTGAATTTAATGCAATTTTTAGAACATATTTTCAATAAATAGTGTATGAGGATATAATAAATACATAACAGCTTTAATTTGAATCTAAATTTACTATAAAATGAGAAGGATTAAAACCTTGTCCGCTATACCGGACATTCAGTCTCAATGGTTGTCCGTACTGCACTACTGTTTGAGCCTGAGCTTACGCATACAAGAGACACTTGATAGCTATGAATCGCCATATTTTATGCAGTTTTTCAGAAGTATTTTGATTTATTTATTGCTGACTTAAAGTATTGTTAGAATTTTCGTTTTATTCATATATTTATTTATGTATTTATTTATTTTTTGTCGTGTGATTCTGCTTTGACTATCCAAAAATGTCTCAAAAAATTTCTTTTTCTAGCTCGACCTCGACATTTAAACCTTGGAGATCCTGATGATGAAAAAGTCATTTTCAGTATTCTGAACAACAGTGATGTATCTGATTTGAGTGAGGATGATGAAATTTGCACAAATGATAACAAGTAGAAACAGATATGCAGAATAGGTAAGTTTTGAAAAAGTGTCTTGTATACATATTTTTTTTTCCTTTTTAGTTTTTACCTTTTTTTAGGAGTTGATCTTTCACAATGTATCATATTACAAGTTCTCAGCAGCAGGTTGTTTGGTAAAAAAAATAATTTGTCAACCACTTCTTTGAGAACAAGAATTATTCAGAAAGAATTTCACACCGAATCTTCCTATAAAACTTCGAGAAACAATTTGACTGATGCATAATTTTTTTCCTAGTTCCTAAGACTTCAGAGTTTTCCTAGGAATGCTTGAAACACCTTATCTGATATTAATGAAACACTTTGCTACATTTAAAATAAAGAGTTAAATTGGGTCAGCGATATTATTAGCGGTGACTGATAGATAATCGTAAACTGCATACATTTGCATTATTTCTTTGCGAACATTTAATCTTCAATACTTATCTCTTTTAGACTGCATTGCATCAGCATGTGTGTCAAGGTTATCAGCATGTGTGTCAAGTGTGTCATAATTTATATGAAACTGGTTTGTTATGATATTAATTTGGTTTATACAGTTATTATTGCACAGCATTACTTTATTACTCAGAAGCATTATCAGATTCACAATTAGGCAAGATTTTGAATTTGCATCGGGTGGCAAATTCATAATTGCTGGAAAATTTAATTTAAATTTAACAAGGATATTTTTTAATGTAAAGAAATTTGATTATTTAAGCTCAAGTAATCACCTGCGAATACAGGATGGCCAAAACGAGAGGCAGGAAAATACAAAATTTTATATTTTGCGAGGATTTTTTCACCGTGTGTATTAAATGTGCCCATTTTTAAATGTTGTTATTTACATCATTTGTTCAACTTACTTTTGCATTAAATAATTCACAAGAAAGAAACCAGGTATCAGTCAAAGGGCAAAGATAAGATGAGAACAAAGGAGGGGGCGGAAGTTTTTTACGTCTTAGTCCTCGGCTTAGTGTTACATCAAATCTGACTCTGATTATTGTGTGTTAATTTATTATATATATATATTTTTTTGCTTAGTTTTGATATTTTATTTTAGGAGCAGATATATTGCATTCATCGACCGTTGAAAAAGATGAAATTTTGGAGGATATTGGTGATGAAACAAACTTAATGCAAGAAACTCCAGCAGGAATTGGTGCATCTGAGATTATCGTTCCCCCAGAAAAACCAAAGTGGAAGTTTAAAAAAAGTGAGTTTGTTCCAATACCTTTTGAAGGTAGTATTGCCAAAGAAAATGTTGAAAAACAAAGTGCATTAAGCTATTTTTCAAAGTATATCACCGATGATTTGTTCACTCAAATGGTGCAATATACCAACATGTACGCTTTACAAAAAGGCACAAAATTTTCACCTACTTCATGTGAAGAGCTAAAAACGTTATTTGGCCTGCACGTGTTAATGGGGACACTTAAGTTTCCAAGGGTGAGAATGTACTGGAATACATTGTTCGGTATTCGTGCACATATGACGGTCGACAGGTTTTTTCAGCTAAGAACAAATTTGCATCTTGTTGATGCTTCCTTGATTGATTCAAATTCTGACAGGTTTGCCAAAGTGCGGCCAATATTTAATTCCATTCGCGAACACTGCTTAAATCTTAATGTCGAACACGTCACTTGTATCGACGAGCAAATTGTTCCATTTAGGGGGAAACTAAATGTAAAACAATATATAAAAAATAAACCAACCCCTTGGGGTGTTAAAATATATGCATTATGTGGAGCTTCTGGGTTGCTTTACGACTTTTGTCTTTACCAAGGGAAGTCTACTGAAGTAGATAATGAGGTGAAAAAAGCATATGGATTTGGTACTGCTATAGTGCTGCAACTGTGTCAGCGTCTGGAATATCGGGGGTATGAATTGTACTTCGATAATTTTTTCAATTCTTATCACCTCTTGAGAATTTTGAAGGATAAAGGCATAAACGCAGCAGGTACTGCAAGATTAAATCGGTTTGGAAAAGTGCCGTTCTCTATTGAAAAAACCCCAAAAAAAGAAAAACGAGGAACGTCCGAAGAAATTACTTCTTCAAATGAAGATGTTGTAATGGTGAAATGGGCTGATAACAGGAATGTTGTGCTGGCATCTAATTTTATTGGTGTGGGCAAGGAAGATGTCGTGAAAAGGTGGGATAAAGAAAATAAATCCTACATAAATATCCAGCGTCCAGAAGTAGTGAAGCGCTATAATTTAGGTATGGGAGGAGTTGATCTGACGGATCAGCTTCTTTCTTTTTACCGAATTTTTATCAAATCAAGAAAATGGACCCTCCGAATGATATTCCATGCTGTCGACTTGGCCATCTGTAACAGCTGGTTAGAGTATAAAAAGGACCAGAAGATGCTTCTTACACCAGAAAGAGAAATTCTGGACCTTCTACACTTCCGAATGGAAATTTCAGAGTGTTTATTAAAGAAAGGGATGCCTCGTCAAGAAAAAAAGAGAGGAAGACCTCCAACATCCACTCCACCGGCATCACCGCATTTGGCAAAAAAGCCATTTACAGAAGTTCACCCGATGAACGAAGTCAGGTCAGATCAATGTGATCACATGCCTGATCACGACAATAATAAGAATGAAACAAGATGTAAAAATGATGCTTGCCACTTCAAAACAAATATTGTTTGTTTAAAATGCAATGTGCATTTGTGTTTGAAACGTGGTCGCAATTGTTTTAAGGCGTATCACGAAAGAAAGTAATGTTTTTCCACTTAAATTCTTTTTTTTTTCCCAAGAAAAACCAATAAAAATTTTGGTAAGTAATTGTTTTCTCTTTTATGGTTTATTTCCTCATTTATTTTACAAAATTACACCTTGAAATTTTTTAAAAGTAAGGATTCAAACAAGAATTTACTTCTTTTTGTAATAACGTGTCCTGCAGCACTTGAGACGGAATGTCCGGTATACCGGACAAGTCATAAATTTTTTATTTATTATCAAAAAATCTTGAAATTTAGTATGATTGATCCTGGGTATGTTATGTTGCTGTGGTTTAAAGGAAAAAAAATTGACGCACTTTTTTCAAAATTCCGTCTGAAAGGGTTTGCCATTTACCAAATTGTTCTATCTATATTTGGTGCCGAGTTATGGTCCCTTTTATGTACCTTATCCATGGAAAAATGAGGGTTTTTCCAAAGTTCAAAGTCTCATAAATGAAAAAATAATAGAGATAAAAATCCAAAAATTAAGACTTTTGATTACCTCAAGGGGGACAATTGATGAGCCAAATGTGAAAGAAATACAAAAATGTAAGGTAAAAAACGTTGGATCACTTGACATGGAATGACCCATATGGTCCCTTGAGAGATCTTTCGATGACGTCATGAAATAATGCAAAATCTTGATTTTTCGAAACGTCATAACTCGGTCAATTTTTGTGGTAGAAGAGTGATTTTTTTTTAGTTTTAAACGTTACAGTGTTGAGAATGTTTTACTAAATTCGATTGATAGGACTGGGGGGCTGTATAAAAATTTAAATTTCGTAACTCTTTCAAAATTTGATTTTTTGAAAAACATTGAATAGACCCAAAATTCCTTTCATACTTTGGAGATTTTTTCCTAAATAAACTATATGCTTATCTCTAACGGTTTAGAAATTAGCTATTGGTCCACGATTGGAGTGGACACCCTGTATATAACTTATACTACCTTTCGCAATATCGCAAAAAAAAAAAAAAAAAAAAAAAAAACTGAAAATTTTTACACTTTTATACCTTGTGCAAACAAGTTTCAGCTCAATCACTAATTTTCGTACAAAAATCAGAAACAAAATGGAATACCTAACCGGGGAGATTTAATGTTACGTTTTATAATTGTAAAGCCAAATGCTAAAAATTTGCTGTCTATACACCAAATTCACCCCTCTCACAAAAAACAGTCCTTTTTTCCTTATGCACCTATTCTACGTAAGAAGATGTGTACCTGGTTTTAGTTTTGTGCCATTTTTACAATGAAAATACGAATAAAAAGGCAACGTTTTTCTCTTCATCTGTTTTTATTTGATTTACATTTTAATTTTTTCTCTGCAGTAAAACTGTCGAACTGAATTTTTAGAAAGTTTTCAAGTATTTAAGGACATTTGACCGTTTAAAAATCAACATTAAAAGAACTCTCATTCTGTGGAGAAAATTTATTTCTAATTAATCTTGTTATATTTACATATATCTTGCTTTCAACTGGTTATTTTGAAACATTTATAATGGAACTTAACCTTCGAATTCGCGGTTTTAGAATGATTCAATTCTATTATTTCTGTTTCTGACTAGTTTTGGAACGATACCAGGAAGGGGGTCCACTAGAAACTGGTAAACTCGGCAAGGGGTCCAGGGACCAAAGTAGTTTGGGAACCCCTGTTCTATACTGAGCCATCGAAGCACCAACAGCGTTTGGAAACGTTACTCGTTCAAAATCGCGCGCCGCTGTACTTGTGCTACGCATTTTGTAATCTTCATTTAATGAAGGCTCTTGGTACACATTTTAAAAATCGCGAAATTTGCAATAGTCGTTTTTTAAAAACCTCCCCTCTCGTTTTTGAGAAATACATATTATTCCCTCGCTACTTTTCGCCACAAAAAAATTGTTACCAACAGTGAAGTTATTTTCTGTTATCATAAAATTGCATTCCAAAAATGTGCATCCGAAATGTTTTCAACAAAAGCTCGCCGATTTTTAAAATCGTAGAACGTTGCTTCCGAAGTTTTATATGTAATTGATAAGTTGAAGTGATATCGTGAAAAAAACGGATAGAAAGAAGCGAAGAGAAAGGGTTTGTTTCTATCTCTTTTAAGTGGATAAGACTGGCCGATTTCAGATCAGCCTATTATACAGACTCCAGAACCCATACAACTAAATTCTATCCTGCCAGATAGATTTAAGCTAACATCAGTGTGTCCAACCGAAATCTACCAAAGCAAAGTTGCACATTTTGTATAATTTGTCTTGTAGCGTGGGGGCGCAGTTAGCGCCTCTCGAGGTGTCTATCAAATTTTCATTTTTTAGTCTGTTTGGACTTGACCTATTTTTTTAAGCGGTCAAAATGCCGCCCCCCTGACTGCTGCGCCCGTGGCCAACCCCTAGCTACGCCACTGCTTGACAGAAGGTTTATATTAGCAAATGTGCTTTATCTACATATTAATACATACTGTAGTGTTATTACATAAATACATGTTGAATAAAGAAAATACGTTGAATAAAAATTCCATTTCAATTGCTAAAATAAAGAAAAGATCCAAACGTTAAGAATTTCTCCATCTCAGTGGGGAACTTAAGTATCATACGATATCAGAATACTCTTTTCTTAAACAAAGTGCCTTACTGTGCAATTGATTTAAGCTACAGGCGATTAAAAATTTATATATATATATATATATATATATATATATATATATATATATATATATATATATATATATATATACATATATATACTAGCAATACCCGCACGGCGATGCGCGTGCAATAAATGTAAAGGAAGTTAACTAAATAAAGTTTAACTCACTCTTAAGACTTTTCTTCTTTTCGTGTGTGTGTGTGTGTGACGAACTTATTTATTTTTAGCGAAATTTTTACGTTTCAATGGAGCTTTTGGCACAACTGTAGTGCCAAGATTTTCGAAAGCTCTCAATGAACACAGCAATATTGCCCTTGAAATTTCATATAATTCACCGATTTAACCGTAATTTCAATGTAAAATTGGTCACCAAATCTAAATTTATTAACATAGGGAACCGATTGCGTCAGGTAGCTCAGCCACATCCATTCTTCCATGATTTTAATGTGAACATTAAAAGGCTAGAAATATAATGTCTTTCGCAGCATCTCTTTGAAGTGATTACAATCTAACAGTAACCCTCAAATAAGCAAAATTTCACTGTCTGAGAGTTTTGGTAAATTTCCCGATTGTTGCCAAACTTTATGACGCCAAATACGAAGGGTAACTGAATAGCGGTGTTACCAAAAATGTCAGAAGGGAACTGTTATTGTTAAAACTTAGTGATGGCGGCATTAAATACATGTTTTAAACTTGCAATAAAATACTCTTTGGACTGCAAACAACTACTGTTCCTTCCCAGAGCGTTTTCTTTTTCTTTTGATTTGGAGAAAGTAGTGTTTCACTGGCTGGGAGGTTTAGGAAATTTCCCAATTGTTGCCAAACTTTACGAAACCAAATACGAAGAGCCATCACTTTTTTTTAACAATAATAGTTCCATTCTGACATTTTCGGTAACACCGAATTTTGAGGAAGTCAATTGAATAAATTTAAATTCACTCCAACCCGCTTTGAAGAAAAATTATTATATTCTTTAGTTCAAATGCGCTCCATCTTTTAAATTCCACTTAAAGTTATGTTAAAGATTAAATCTATTCGCCAAATAAATATAAAAGACAGAAAGTTAAGTCAGGAGATATTATTTAATTAAATTGAATAAATTTTCAAGGCTTAAATCTATACGCCAATTTAAACCACAAAGTAACTTCAGGGACAAAAGAGCAGCTGATCTGGAAAATTGACCTAGTGTTTCAATTTTGCGTTGAGTTATGCCTTGAAAATCGGCTAAATTTGATTAATTAATATCTCCTGTCGTAATTAACGGACAGAAACGTGCTACAACTCTTCTTTTTCAGAAAAAACCCTTTCCAGTGATATATAATGCTTTGGGGTGTGGGAAGGTTTCCCCCCCCCTCAATTATGGCGGATACACCAAAAATGAGACTAATTAATTAATTTAAAAATAATTAATTCGAAATTAAAAATTTGGCTTTCGAGGTGCATTTTACTGGGATACGTTCGAATTTTTGAGCCACGTTTCAGGTCTGGGGGTTCTGTAAGGGCTTCTGGCCAGCGGTTACAAACGAACAAACATACAAACACCGTCATCTTTATATATATAGATATATTGTTTGAAATGAAAATTAAAATGCGATGTTTTAAGTATTTGACGAAGCTTTAACGGCTTAGCGGAGGCCTTAAATACTTTATGATGTAAACAAAAATCTTTTCATGAGCTATGAGAGTTACTGTGCTGGTTTTTTTGATACTGGTGATTTAGAAAATACATACAAAAAATAAATTTAAAAAAAAAACATTAAATGTATTTCTACATAGTTCTCCAAATTTTAAAGACGTTGTGGAAATCTAACTATAAATTTTCATTTTAAAGCAACTTTTTCGACAAACAGTTGATACTAAGACACAATTTTCCCCACCAAAAGCGATTTTAACATTAAAAAAAAAATAAGAAAAGAATTGACCCACCTTTGTCTACAGTATTTATTTATACAAACACTTTGAGCAATATATCATGCTATGAACCTTTTTCAGCAAGATATAATTTCCAAAGTAAATCAAGACCGTGTAAAATGTAATAATTTACAGAATTCAATAATTGTGTCAGAGCAAAATGTAAAGAAAAAAGGCATCCATAATATGCCTGATAACGCTTTATTACTGTAATGCATCTTACGCTTCACACATTCTTGACATTTTTAGTCAACAATATATGAAACTGGAAAAATGGAGTTAACAGTAAAGATAATGAAATAGAAATTCATACTCAATAAATAAGGAAAAACTTTGTATGTTTTATGATGATTATTATTATTATTATTATTCTTTTTGAGTTCAAGAAATAAAATTTGGTCTTACATCTCTTATCGTATGTATATGTTAAAAAAGTTAAATAACTCTCTTTGTTACTCTCTAAAGTTAAATAAAATCTTTGAACAATGTATCTTTCACAATTAGCTTTTTTGGTATTTTATGCATAAGGAGAATAGAAGGTAGTGGAAACAAAATCAAAAACTTATGAGTATATAACTTCATCTACCGGGGTGAAATCCTACTTTAGGGTTCGTGTTTGGCGATTTTTTTCAGACTGTAGCTTAAGGTTGCAATCATTTAGCTTAAAATCACCAAACAATCCAATCATCCAATGATAATTCTGTTGTTGCCAGATTTAATAATTTATCGCCGGACCTTAAACTAGGATTCATCCATCTACCGGTGTATTAACCAGTTTAAACATGATCCATATTTTACACTAAATAACCAGAAAAATAACAAGAATTTATCTTTACAAAGAAAACAACAGCCACTTTTGAAGTGTCTAAAAGTTAAAACATCTTGAATAAATTTTTCAAAGCTGCTGTTCGCTTTTTTTTCTTTCCATTAAAACGAGAAGAGAAGAATACCCTTTTAGGGGGGAATTTATTTTATTCTCTATTTAGGACTTCTAAATTTCTCTTTTTTACCCACGTAACAATATATGAAAACTTCTAGAACTACTCAGTTCATGTGTTATGCATGAGATTTACTGTTTGCTTCAAATTCTTAAGAAGTCTCATAAAACAAAGCAAGCAATGAGTTTCGGTTTCAAATGAATATTTTAGATTTTAAGACAATATCCCCCAACGCTTCGTTTTTTCTTCAACTAAAACCTAATTCCTCATTCTCTTTGAAAGCAGCTGTCAAATTTACTTTTTCGAAATTTGAAGAATGAATTTTTCAGTACAAATTGTGCTACAAAAGCAACTATTTTTTATCGGTGTTTTGAAAAATTCAATTATTTTATTGAAGAAAAAGAAATTTCGTCGAAAGTGAAACTTTATATAATTCTCTAAGTTTTTTTATCTGAGGATTTATTTTGCTATTCATAAAACAGGTTTTTGTTCAGCTTTGAAGTAAAGATAACACGCGATTTGAAAAACACAATTCCTCAATAGAAGAGTAAGATAGAAATAACACGCTGAACTAAAAAAATGAAGCCGGGTGTTTGTTCGAATGTGTCTCAAGATCCTTAGCTTCTAGCTAAAGAACAAAGAATTAACATTGCACTAAAAAATGAATGTTGTTTTTACAGTATAATATAGCTTTCCTGGTAGCACAAAAAATGTTTAAACCTTTTATAAACGTTTTTAATCCGCTGTCACAACGATAATAACCATTTTACAACCTTTAAACAAGAAGTTCTGTCAAGAACTAAACGAGCCTACTTTCCCGTACATCGACATCGGCATTCTAGCATCTAATCAATATTCTCTTGATTATCTGAAACTGAAAATTATGTCAAACATACCTCGATAGCACTTAAAGCTGATTTCTAAAAGCAAAATATACCCCTCTCATCAGATGAAATAGACACGTAAAAATTAAAAAAACGAGTCAATTAAGTTTTGTCGCACCTTTTAAAGAATGTAACTGTTATAGTTCTTCCGTAGAAAAATTCCACAATCGTTTTCAAAAGAAAAAAAAATAAACAAATAAAATAAAAGTACAAAGAACTTCAAAACACATTTTATCAAAGAAAGAAAAAAAAAAAAAACTCGTTCGTTAATAAAATGTCTTGAATTTCATTTTTAATCCGTTGCCAGTTGTTAAATATAAATAAAGAATAAAATGCGCTCGTGAATGAAAAAATTTTGTTAACAAAAAAAAAAAAAATATATCGTCTGCCAAAAAAAAAATCATAATAATAATAAATTAAACAAAACAAATAAATAAATAAACAAAAGATCGTCTGCCCAGTCAGTCATTTTTTTCTGATCCTGCATTTCCGCCATGTCTGCGGAGTCGGAGTCGGAATCAGAGTCCTCACAGAAGATTATTCAGAAAAGTACTTTACAATACATTATTTATCAAAACCATTTTCTTACAAAGTTAGTTTAAAGGAAATCCGCCTTGAAGTTCAGAATCAACATTCAATTTAAATTTCTCCGTAGGCGCTCATGTTAAAATTTTTCCTGAACGGTTCATCATTGAACGAAAAATTGTTCAAATTGAAAAGTGAAATATGGGAAGGAGCCTCTCCGAGATCTTTCGAACAAAAAAAGTTTATTCAATTCCGACGGTTCACTTAAAAGTTATTAGGTGGGGAAAGGTTGTTTGAACGGTTCAATGTTGAACGAAAAAAATGTTCAAATTGAAAATTTAAATACGGTAATGAAGCATCCTTGCCGAGATCTTTCGAACAAAAAAATTTGTTTAAATCGGACTGTTCACTCAAAAGTTATTAGGTGTGAGAGCTTTTTTGAACGGTTCAATGTTGAACGAAAAAATTGTTCAAATCAAAAATGTAGGTACGGGAATGAAGTAGCCTTGAAAAGATCTTTCGAACAAAAAAAAGTTTGTTCAAATCGGACTGTTCATTCAAAAGTTAGTATCGCGGGACCGGTTATTTGAACGGCTCAAAGTTGAACCAAAAATTGTTCAAATCAAAAAAATCAAATATGGGAATAAGCTGTACTCGCCGAGATGTTTCCAACAAAAAAAAGTTTGTCCAAATCGGAATGTTCATTCAAAAGTTATTAGGGGGGGACAGACAGACCGACCGACCGACCGACAGACAGACACACAAATTCCCCATCTCAATACCCTACTTTCAAATTTTTAATTTTTCGATTATTTATTTCATTTTTTTGTTTCTTTTTGACTTTTTTTTACTTGGCGATATTTTTTTTACTTGGCGACATTTTTTGAACTTGGCGACATTTTTTGGACTTGGCGACATTTTTTGGACTTGGCGACATTTTTTAGATGCATTAAGCCAATTTTAATGCTTTTTTCGTTTCTTTTATTTTTAACGGGAAAGTAGGCTAAAAACGAAGTGTGCTACTTGGGTACTTGTATAGTAATAAACTGTAAAAATGAGTCGTTTTACAGTAATAAACTGTGAAATTTCTACTTTTACCGTGCAAAACTTTAAAATTTCTAATTTTACAAAACTAAACTGCATAAGGGTGAATATCCGGAAAAGTGCCAATTTGACCATGGAAATTTTCAATTTTTAAAGATACTCAGAAAATTAAATTAATAGAGTATTTCAAATACACATTAGTAACAATATTTTTTAAAAATTAGGGGCATGGTCAAGGTGAACATTTACCCCCCTTTTAGGGGGGGCGATCTTTGAGCGTTACCGACATGATGAGAATGCTACCGAACTGACAAATATTACAGATTTTACACTTCGTGTACAAAAGTAATCACTTTCACTACCTTTTATGTTCAAAAATAAAATAATTATTACTTAGAATATAATAATATTTTCAGAGCCTGAACGCTTTTTTGTTTCATAAATAAAATTAGAGACTAATTAAAAGTTAGTTAAAGTCTAAATAAGTGCGACAAAGTTTGTTTCAAACAGATAAATAGGTTAATAGTTAAAAAATCAAAATAAAATAAAATTCTTAACACAATATTAAAAAACGAAATTAATTCAGGACAGTCAGAGTTTGGCGGGGGAGGGTGATTTTCACTAAAATGTTCGTTAAGTTTTCCATTTTAAAACAAAATTATATTTTTGGGTGCAGTAGTTACGAACGAAGGTCGGAATTTTGATGTATAAGAAAAGAGGGTGAAAAAAGCAATAATTTTGTTTGAAAACTAAAATTTTGCGGAAAAATTCATGTTTTTGAAGTATTTAAAAAACAATGAATAAACTGCTAAAATGGGAAAATTTGACAGGAAAAACGATGCACTTGAATCTATCTGTGTACTTTAAAATTTCAACAAACTCATAACATGAAGAAAAAATTGCGAAAAAACATCGTTAACGCACGCATCAGTTTCGTAACAAATACCTTTTACTTCCGCGCTGCCGACATGACCGCTGCCGACATGACAAATTTAACGCAATATGATAGCTGAACATCCCTAATTAAAGATTCGAAAATAAAAACACCTTATTATGTCCATGACAATAGGTTTCTTTTCCATTATGCAAAAATAAATTGAAAAAATACTTTATTTTGTGTCTTAATTTCCGCTGCCGACATTTGGTAGAAACAGAAAAGTCAGGATTGAAAAACTCTTACCTGTAATTTAATGCAGCCGAAGGGAAAATTTTTTTATCGGAACTGAAACATCACATATTAGAGCTTCACCCAGCGTAATTTTTTGGCGCCAAAAAATGTTTTGTCTAGATTTTATCATTCCGAAAGTTGGCTCACTCGTCATGTTATGAAAACTTGTGACAAGCAGAAATTGCTTCTTTTTATCGATCTAAATTCATTTTATCTAAAACACATGAGTTAATCGTCATAGATGAACACAAAACACGTTATTTCCTTTTGTATTTGTTTCTGCTGCGATGTTTTATAATCCACAGGATTTTTTTGAACTTTGCGATTCGAATGTGTGACGCGCTGCCGACATGACATTGAGGCAATAAAAAGAGTTCTATTGTCACAAATTAAAGTAAAACCTGAAAATTTTGTCATGGATTGTATGTGCGACGCAGTTTACTGTATGGAAAAAGAAAAATTTTTGGTTTTTATTTGGAAGTGCTTGAGAAATTCATTTGTGACTTAAATTAGCACTTTTCCTGATATTCACCCTTATACAGTATAATACAGAAAATTTCGTAGTAATAAACTAAAAATTGCTAATTTTGCAGTAATAAACTGCAAAATTGCTAGTTTTACAGTTTATTACCGTGCATTTTACAGTTTTAAGCTGGAACCTCTGCTGCCATTATTATACTGCTATTTTTACAGTATAATACAGATAAATTTTACGGAAATTAGCTGTAAAATTTCTAACTTTACAGAAAGAAACTATAATTGATAGTTTTACGGTTTATTACTGTGCACTTTACAGTTTTAAATTGGACTCTCGGCTGCCAATATTACACAGTAAAAAAAAAACAGTTCATTTTTTGCAGTGTACATTATTGAACTTTAATCGGTATCAGTTTGAACTTAGGTATTGTTGCAAGTTTATGAAACACGTTTATGATATTACGTTGAAACGCGAGTCAAAACAAGAAGTTCTGTCAAGAACTAAACGAGCCTACTTTCCCGTACATCGACATTGGCATTCTAGCATCTGATCATTATTCTCTTGATCATCTGAGACTAAACATTATGTCAAACATAACTTTTTAGCACTTATAGCTGATTTCTAAAAGCAAAATATACCCCTCTCATCAGAGGAAATAGAGACATAAAAAGTAAATAAATGAATAAATGAAGTTTTGTCGCACCTTTTAAAGAATGTAACTGTTACAGTTCTTCCGTAGAAAAATTCCTCAATCGTTTTCAAAAAAAAAAAAAAAAAAATTAAAAGTACAAAGTACATCAAAACACATTTTATCAAAGAAAGGAAAAAAAACTCGTCCGTCGATAAAATGTCTCGATTTTCACTTTTAAACCGTTGCCAGTTGTTAAATATAAATAAAGAATAAAATGCCCTCGTGAATGAAACACTTTTGTTACAAAAAAAAATCGTCTGCCAAAAAAAAATAATAGTAATAAATAAAATAACACAAATGAATAAATAAACAAAAAATCGTCTGCACAGTCAGTCATTTTTTTCTGAGCCTGCATTTCCGCCATGTTTGTGGAGTCGGAGTCGGAATCAGAGTCCTCACAGAAGATTATTCAGAAAAGTACTTTACAAACATTATTTATCAAAACCATTTTTTTACAAAGTTAGTTTGAAGGAAATCCGACTTTAAGTTCCAGGATCAACATTCAACTTAAATTCCCCGTAGGCGCTAATGTTAAATTTTTTTCTGAACGGTTCAATATTGAACGAAAAATGGTTCAAACCAAAAAGCGAAATAAGGGAATGAACCTCTCCGAGATCTTTCAAACAAAAAAAAGTTTATTCCATTCGGATGGTTCACTCAGAAGTTATTAGGTGGGGAAAGGTTGCTTGAACGGTTCAATGTTGAACGAAAAAATGTTCAAATCGGAAATGTAAATACGGGAATGAAGTATCCTTGATAAGATCTTTCGAACAAAAAAAAGTTTGTTGAAATCTGACTGTTCACTCAAAAGTTAGCATCGCGGGACAGGTTGTTTGAACGGTTCAAAGTTGAACCAAAAATTGTTCAAATCGAAAAATCAAATATGGGAATGAGTTGTACTCGCCGAAATCTTTCCAACAAAAAAAAGTTTGTTCAAATCGGAATGTTCATTCAAAAGTTATTAGGGGGGGAAAGGTTGCTTGAACGGTTCAATGTTGAACCAAAATTGTTCAAATCGAAAAATCAAATGTGGGAATGAGTTGTAATCGCCGAGATCTATCCAACAAAAAAAAGTTTGTTCAAATCGGAATGTTCATTCAAAAGTTATTAGGGGGGAAAGGTTGCTTGAACGGTTCAATGTTGAACGAAAAATTGTTCAAATCGAAAATGTAGATACAGGAATGAAGTATCCTTGAAAAGTTCTTTCGAACAAAAAAAAGTTTGTTCAAATCGGACTGTTAACTAAAAAGTTAGCATCGCGGGACAGGTTGTTTGAACGGCTCAAAGTTGAACCAAAAATTGTTCAAATCGAAAAATCAAATATGGGAATGAGCTGTACTCGCCGAGATCTTTCCAACAAAAAAAAGTTTGTCCAAATCGGAATATTCATTCAAAAGTTATTAGGGGGGGACAGACAGACAGACCGAACGACAGACCGACCGACACACAAATTCCCCATCTCAATACCCTACTTTCAAATTTTTAATTTTTCGATATTCATTTTACCTTTTTATTGTTTTAACTTGACGATATTTTTTGGACTTGGCGATATTTTTTCGATGCATTAAGCTACTTTTAATACTTTTTTCGTCTTTCTTTTATTTTTAACGGGAAAGTAGGCTAAAAACATAACAACCCACCAGCTTCTTTATTAATCACCAATCTCTCCAAGCGAATACGTTATCAGAAGCCAGCCTATTTTTTCATCCATTGTCTTTCATAATTGCGGCCTCAAATTCATATCCTTTTTTTACCAAAACACTTAATTTCTCTTTTAAATGTCTTTACTATATATATTCCCTGCCAATTGCTTCTGCTTATTAACTGCTGCACGAAACAATGAAAGCTAATAATAACTATACATACATATATATTCTCTGTTTTATTTATTTGAATTTCTTTATTTATATTTTTGTTAATCACACATAAGTGTCGGAAGCTGTTTGGACAAGCATGCAATGACATTCGCCGTTTTACTTTCCGAAATAGGGTGGAACGGCAACCGCCGATAAGCGAATACCGCGGCTAATCCGAAAACTAGGTTAAAAAAAAAAAGATTCTAGTGTTTGCAGAGTTAACAAGAAGTTCTGTCAAGAACTAAACGAGCCTACTTTCCCGTACATCGACATCGGCATTCTAGCATCTGATCATTATTCTCTTGATTATCTAAGACTAAAAATTATGTCAAACATACCTTTTTAGCACTTGAAGCTGATTTCTAAAAGCAAAATATACCTCTCTCATCAGATGAAATAGACACATAAAAAGTAAATAAATGAATAAATAAAGTTTTGTCGCACCTTTTAAAGAATGTAACTGTTACAGTTCTTCCGTAGAAAAATTCCTCAATTGTTTTCAAAAAAAAATTAAAAGTACAAAGTACATCAAAACACATTTTATCAAAGAAAGAAAAAAAAAAAGAAAAAAAACTCGTCCGTTGATAAAATGCCACGAATTTCACTTTTAATCCGTTGCCAGTTGTTAAATATAAATAAAGAATAAAATGCCCTAGTGAATGAAACATTTTTGTTACAAAAAAATCGTCTGCCAAAAATAATAATAATAATAATAATAAATTCAATAAAACAAATGAATAAATAAACAAAAAATCGTCTGCACAGTCAGTCATTTTTTTTCGGACTGTTTACTCAAAAGTTATTAGGGGTGACAGCTTGCTTGAGCGGTTCAATGTTGAATGAAAAATTGTTCAAATCGGAAATGTAAATACGGGAATGAAGTATCCTTGAAAAGTTCTTTCCAACAAAAAAAAGTTTGTTCAAATCGGACTGTTCATTAAAAAGTTAGTATCGCGGGACCGGTTATTTGAACGGCTCAAAGTTGAACCAAAAATTGTTCAAATCAAAAAATCAAATATGGGAATGAGCTGTACTCACCGAGATCTTTCCAACAAAAAAAAGTTTGTCCAAATCGGAATGTTCATTCAAAAGTTATTAGGGGGGGACAGACAGACCGACCGACCGACCGACAGACCGACCGACAGACCGACCGACACACAAATTCCCCATCTCAATACCCTACTTTCAAATTTTTAATTTTTCGATATTCATTTTACCTCTTTATTTTTTTAACTTGGCGATATTTTTTGGACTTGGCGATATTTTTTTTAACTTGACGATATTTTTTGGACTTGGCGATATTTTTTCGATGCATTAAGCTACTTTTAATACTTTTTTCGTCTTTCTTTTATTTTTAACGGGAAAGTAGGCTAAAAAGGCCAATAACACTCCCCATATATTTTAATTACAACTAAAAACAATAACATTGAACGCAAAAATCATCTTTAAAGCTAAAAACGACGAATAACGCACTCGCATTTTTCTGCAAGTTGTCAATTCTAACGTGGTACTCTGTTGCTCAGATATATGCATGATTGAAAAAAACAAGAAGTTCTGTCAAGAACTAAACGAGCCTACTTTCCCGTACATCGACATCGGCATTCTAGCATCTGATCATTATTCTCTTGATTATCTAAGACTAAAAATTATGTCAAACATACCTTTAAAAGCAAAATATACCTCTCTCATCAGATGAAATAGACACATAAAAAGTAAATAAATGAATAAATAAAGTTTTGTCGCACCTTTTAAAGAATGTAACTGTTACAGTTCTTCCGTAGAAAAATTCCTCAATTGTTTTCAAAAAAAATTAAAAGTACAAAGTACATCAAAACACATTTTATCAAAGAAAGAAAAAAAAAAGAAAAAAAAAGAAAAAAAACTCGTCCGTTGATAAAATGCCTCGAGTTTCACTTTTAATCCGTTGCCAGTTGTTAAATATAAATAAAGAATAAAATGCCCTAGTGAATGAATCATTTTTGTTACAAAAAAAATCGTCTGCCAAAAATAATAATAATAATAATAATAATAAATTCAATAAAACAAATGAATAAATAAACAAAAAATCGTCTGCACAGAAAGTCATTTTTTTTCGGACTGTTTACTCAAAAGTTATTAGGGGTGACAGCTTGCTTGAGCGGTTCAATGTTGAATGAAAAATTGTTCAAATCGGAAATGTAAATACGGGAATGAAGTATCCTTGAAAAGTTCTTTCCAACAAAAAAAAGTTTGTTCAAATCGGACTGTTCATTAAAAAGTTAGTATCGCGGGACCGGTTATTTGAACGGCTCAAAGTTGAACCAAAAATTGTTCAAATCAAAAAATCAAATATGGGAATGAGCTGTACTCGCCGAGATCTTTCCAACAAAAAAAAGTTTGTCCAAATCGGAATGTTCATTCAAAAGTTATTAGGGGGGGACAGACAGACCGACCGACCGACCGACAGACCGACCGACACACAAATTCCCCATCTCAATACCCTACTTTCAAATTTTTAATTTTTCGATATTCATTTTACCTTTTTATTGTTTTAACTTGACGATATTTTTTGGACTTGGCGATATTTTTTCGATGCATTAAGCTACTTTTAATACTTTTTTCGTCTTTCTTTTATTTTTAACGGGAAAGTAGGCTAAAAACATAACAACCCACCAGCTTCTTTATTAATCACCAATCTCTCCAAGCGAATACGTTATCAGAAGCCAGCCTATTTTTTCATCCATTGTCTTTCATAATTGCGGCCTCAAATTCATATCCTTTTTTTACCAAAACACTTAATTTCTCTTTTAAATGTCTTTACTATATATATTCCCTGCCAATTGCTTCTGCTTATTAACTGCTGCACGAAACAATGAAAGCTAATAATAACTATACATACATATATATTCTCTGTTTTATTTATTTGAATTTCTTTATTTATATTTTTGTTAATCACACATAAGTGTCGGAAGCTGTTTGGACAAGCATGCAATGACATTCGCCGTTTTACTTTCCGAAATAGGGTGGAACGGCAACCGCCGATAAGCGAATACCGCGGCTAATCCGAAAACTAGGTTAAAAAAAAAAAGATTCTAGTGTTTGCAGAGTTAACAAGAAGTTCTGTCAAGAACTAAACGAGCCTACTTTCCCGTACATCGACATCGGCATTCTAGCATCTGATCATTATTCTCTTGATTATCTAAGACTAAAAATTATGTCAAACATACCTTTTTAGCACTTGAAGCTGATTTCTAAAAGCAAAATATACCTCTCTCATCAGATGAAATAGACACATAAAAAGTAAATAAATGAATAAATAAAGTTTTGTCGCACCTTTTAAAGAATGTAACTGTTACAGTTCTTCCGTAGAAAAATTCCTCAATTGTTTTCAAAAAAAAATTAAAAGTACAAAGTACATCAAAACACATTTTATCAAAGAAAGAAAAAAAAAAAGAAAAAAAACTCGTCCGTTGATAAAATGCCACGAATTTCACTTTTAATCCGTTGCCAGTTGTTAAATATAAATAAAGAATAAAATGCCCTAGTGAATGAAACATTTTTGTTACAAAAAAATCGTCTGCCAAAAATAATAATAATAATAATAATAAATTCAATAAAACAAATGAATAAATAAACAAAAAATCGTCTGCACAGTCAGTCATTTTTTTTCGGACTGTTTACTCAAAAGTTATTAGGGGTGACAGCTTGCTTGAGCGGTTCAATGTTGAATGAAAAATTGTTCAAATCGGAAATGTAAATACGGGAATGAAGTATCCTTGAAAAGTTCTTTCCAACAAAAAAAAGTTTGTTCAAATCGGACTGTTCATTAAAAAGTTAGTATCGCGGGACCGGTTATTTGAACGGCTCAAAGTTGAACCAAAAATTGTTCAAATCAAAAAATCAAATATGGGAATGAGCTGTACTCACCGAGATCTTTCCAACAAAAAAAAGTTTGTCCAAATCGGAATGTTCATTCAAAAGTTATTAGGGGGGGACAGACAGACCGACCGACCGACCGACAGACCGACCGACAGACCGACCGACACACAAATTCCCCATCTCAATACCCTACTTTCAAATTTTTAATTTTTCGATATTCATTTTACCTCTTTATTTTTTTAACTTGGCGATATTTTTTGGACTTGGCGATATTTTTTTTAACTTGACGATATTTTTTGGACTTGGCGATATTTTTTCGATGCATTAAGCTACTTTTAATACTTTTTTCGTCTTTCTTTTATTTTTAACGGGAAAGTAGGCTAAAAAGGCCAATAACACTCCCCATATATTTTAATTACAACTAAAAACAATAACATTGAACGCAAAAATCATCTTTAAAGCTAAAAACGACGAATAACGCACTCGCATTTTTCTGCAAGTTGTCAATTCTAACGTGGTACTCTGTTGCTCAGATATATGCATGATTGAAAAAAACAAGAAGTTCTGTCAAGAACTAAACGAGCCTACTTTCCCGTACATCGACATCGGCATTCTAGCATCTGATCATTATTCTCTTGATTATCTAAGACTAAAAATTATGTCAAACATACCTTTAAAAGCAAAATATACCTCTCTCATCAGATGAAATAGACACATAAAAAGTAAATAAATGAATAAATAAAGTTTTGTCGCACCTTTTAAAGAATGTAACTGTTACAGTTCTTCCGTAGAAAAATTCCTCAATTGTTTTCAAAAAAAATTAAAAGTACAAAGTACATCAAAACACATTTTATCAAAGAAAGAAAAAAAAAAGAAAAAAAAAGAAAAAAAACTCGTCCGTTGATAAAATGCCTCGAGTTTCACTTTTAATCCGTTGCCAGTTGTTAAATATAAATAAAGAATAAAATGCCCTAGTGAATGAATCATTTTTGTTACAAAAAAAATCGTCTGCCAAAAATAATAATAATAATAATAATAATAAATTCAATAAAACAAATGAATAAATAAACAAAAAATCGTCTGCACAGAAAGTCATTTTTTTTCGGACTGTTTACTCAAAAGTTATTAGGGGTGACAGCTTGCTTGAGCGGTTCAATGTTGAATGAAAAATTGTTCAAATCGGAAATGTAAATACGGGAATGAAGTATCCTTGAAAAGTTCTTTCCAACAAAAAAAAGTTTGTTCAAATCGGACTGTTCATTAAAAAGTTAGTATCGCGGGACCGGTTATTTGAACGGCTCAAAGTTGAACCAAAAATTGTTCAAATCAAAAAATCAAATATGGGAATGAGCTGTACTCGCCGAGATCTTTCCAACAAAAAAAAGTTTGTCCAAATCGGAATGTTCATTCAAAAGTTATTAGGGGGGGACAGACAGACCGACCGACCGACCGACAGACCGACCGACACACAAATTCCCCATCTCAATACCCTACTTTCAAATTTTTAATTTTTCGATATTCATTTTACCTTTTTATTGTTTTAACTTGACGATATTTTTTGGACTTGGCGATATTTTTTCGATGCATTAAGCTACTTTTAATACTTTTTTCGTCTTTCTTTTATTTTTAACGGGAAAGTAGGCTAAAAACATAACAACCCACCAGCTTCTTTATTAATCACCAATCTCTCCAAGCGAATACGTTATCAGAAGCCAGCCTATTTTTTCATCCATTGTCTTTCATAATTGCGGCCTCAAATTCATATCCTTTTTTTACCAAAACACTTAATTTCTCTTTTAAATGTCTTTACTATATATATTCCCTGCCAATTGCTTCTGCTTATTAACTGCTGCACGAAACAATGAAAGCTAATAATAACTATACATACATATATATTCTCTGTTTTATTTATTTGAATTTCTTTATTTATATTTTTGTTAATCACACATAAGTGTCGGAAGCTGTTTGGACAAGCATGCAATGACATTCGCCGTTTTACTTTCCGAAATAGGGTGGAACGGCAACCGCCGATAAGCGAATACCGCGGCTAATCCGAAAACTAGGTTAAAAAAAAAAAGATTCTAGTGTTTGCAGAGTTAACAAGAAGTTCTGTCAAGAACTAAACGAGCCTACTTTCCCGTACATCGACATCGGCATTCTAGCATCTGATCATTATTCTCTTGATTATCTAAGACTAAAAATTATGTCAAACATACCTTTTTAGCACTTGAAGCTGATTTCTAAAAGCAAAATATACCTCTCTCATCAGATGAAATAGACACATAAAAAGTAAATAAATGAATAAATAAAGTTTTGTCGCACCTTTTAAAGAATGTAACTGTTACAGTTCTTCCGTAGAAAAATTCCTCAATTGTTTTCAAAAAAAAATTAAAAGTACAAAGTACATCAAAACACATTTTATCAAAGAAAGAAAAAAAAAAAGAAAAAAAACTCGTCCGTTGATAAAATGCCACGAATTTCACTTTTAATCCGTTGCCAGTTGTTAAATATAAATAAAGAATAAAATGCCCTAGTGAATGAAACATTTTTGTTACAAAAAAATCGTCTGCCAAAAATAATAATAATAATAATAATAAATTCAATAAAACAAATGAATAAATAAACAAAAAATCGTCTGCACAGTCAGTCATTTTTTTTCGGACTGTTTACTCAAAAGTTATTAGGGGTGACAGCTTGCTTGAGCGGTTCAATGTTGAATGAAAAATTGTTCAAATCGGAAATGTAAATACGGGAATGAAGTATCCTTGAAAAGTTCTTTCCAACAAAAAAAAGTTTGTTCAAATCGGACTGTTCATTAAAAAGTTAGTATCGCGGGACCGGTTATTTGAACGGCTCAAAGTTGAACCAAAAATTGTTCAAATCAAAAAATCAAATATGGGAATGAGCTGTACTCACCGAGATCTTTCCAACAAAAAAAAGTTTGTCCAAATCGGAATGTTCATTCAAAAGTTATTAGGGGGGGACAGACAGACCGACCGACCGACCGACAGACCGACCGACAGACCGACCGACACACAAATTCCCCATCTCAATACCCTACTTTCAAATTTTTAATTTTTCGATATTCATTTTACCTCTTTATTTTTTTAACTTGGCGATATTTTTTGGACTTGGCGATATTTTTTTTAACTTGACGATATTTTTTGGACTTGGCGATATTTTTTCGATGCATTAAGCTACTTTTAATACTTTTTTCGTCTTTCTTTTATTTTTAACGGGAAAGTAGGCTAAAAAGGCCAATAACACTCCCCATATATTTTAATTACAACTAAAAACAATAACATTGAACGCAAAAATCATCTTTAAAGCTAAAAACGACGAATAACGCACTCGCATTTTTCTGCAAGTTGTCAATTCTAACGTGGTACTCTGTTGCTCAGATATATGCATGATTGAAAAAAACAAGAAGTTCTGTCAAGAACTAAACGAGCCTACTTTCCCGTACATCGACATCGGCATTCTAGCATCTGATCATTATTCTCTTGATTATCTAAGACTAAAAATTATGTCAAACATACCTTTAAAAGCAAAATATACCTCTCTCATCAGATGAAATAGACACATAAAAAGTAAATAAATGAATAAATAAAGTTTTGTCGCACCTTTTAAAGAATGTAACTGTTACAGTTCTTCCGTAGAAAAATTCCTCAATTGTTTTCAAAAAAAATTAAAAGTACAAAGTACATCAAAACACATTTTATCAAAGAAAGAAAAAAAAAAGAAAAAAAAAGAAAAAAAACTCGTCCGTTGATAAAATGCCTCGAGTTTCACTTTTAATCCGTTGCCAGTTGTTAAATATAAATAAAGAATAAAATGCCCTAGTGAATGAATCATTTTTGTTACAAAAAAAATCGTCTGCCAAAAATAATAATAATAATAATAATAATAAATTCAATAAAACAAATGAATAAATAAACAAAAAATCGTCTGCACAGAAAGTCATTTTTTTTCGGACTGTTTACTTAAAAGTTATTAGGGGTGACAGCTTGCTTGAGCGGTTCAATGTTGAATGAAAAATTGTTCAAATCGGAAATGTAAATACGGGAATGAAGTATCCTTGAAAAGTTCTTTCCAACAAAAAAAAGTTTGTTCAAATCGGACTGTTCATTAAAAAGTTAGTATCGCGGGACCGGTTATTTGAACGGCTCAAAGTTGAACCAAAAATTGTTCAAATCAAAAAATCAAATATGGGAATGAGCTGTACTCGCCGAGATCTTTCCAACAAAAAAAAGTTTGTCCAAATCGGAATGTTCATTCAAAAGTTATTAGGGGGGGACAGACAGACCGACCGACCGACCGACAGACCGACCGACACACAAATTCCCCATCTCAATACCCTACTTTCAAATTTTTAATTTTTCGATATTCATTTTACCTCTTTATTTTTTTAACTTGGCGATATTTTTTGGACTTAGCGATATTTTTTCGATGCATTAAGCTACTTTTAATACTTTTTTCGTCTTTCTTTTATTTTTAACGGGAAAGTAGGCTAAAAAGGCCAATAACACTCCCCATATATTTTAATTATAACTAAAAACAATAACATTGAACGCAAAAATCATCTTTAAAGCTAAAAACGACGAATAACGCACTCGCATTTTTCTGCAAGTTGTCAATTCTAACGTGGTACTCTGTTGCTCAGATATATGCATGATTGAAAAAAACAAGAAGTTCTGTCAAGAACTAAACGAGCCTACTTTCCCGTACATCGACATCGGCATTCTAGCATCTGATCATTATTCTCTTGATTATCTAAGACTAAAAATTATGTCAAACATACCTTTAAAAACAAAATATACCTCTCTCATCAGATGAAATAGACACATAAAAAGTAAATAAATGAATAAATAAAGTTTTGTCGCACCTTTTAAAGAATGTAACTGTTACAGTTCTTCCGTAGAAAAATTCCTCAATTGTTTTCAAAAAAAATTAAAAGTACAAAGTACATCAAAACACATTTTATCAAAGAAAGAAAAAAAAAAGAAAAAAAAAGAAAAAAAACTCGTCCGTTGATAAAATGCCTCGAGTTTCACTTTTAATCCGTTGCCAGTTGTTAAATATAAATAAAGAATAAAATGCCCTAGTGAATGAATCATTTTTGTTACAAAAAAAATCGTCTGCCAAAAATAATAATAATAATAATAATAAATTCAATAAAACAAATGAATAAATAAACAAAAAATCGTCTGCACAGTCAGTCATTTTTTTTCGGACTGTTTACTCAAAAGTTATTAGGGGTGACAGCTTGCTTGAGCGGTTCAATGTTGAATGAAAAATTGTTCAAATCGGAAATGTAAATACGGGAATGAAGTATCCTTGAAAAGTTCTTTCCAACAAAAAAAAGTTTGTTCAAATCGGACTGTTCATTAAAAAGTTAGTATCGCGGGACCGGTTATTTGAACGGCTCAAAGTTGAACCAAAAATTGTTCAAATCAAAAAATCAAATATGGGAATGAGCTGTACTCGCCGAGATCTTTCCAACAAAAAAAAGTTTGTCCAAATCGGAATGTTCATTCAAAAGTTATTAGGGGGGGACAGACAGACCGACCGACCGACCGACAGACCGACTGACAGACCGACCGACACACAAATTCCCCATCTCAATACCCTACTTTCAAATTTTTAATTTTTCGATATTCATTTTACCTCTTTATTTTTTTAACTTGGCGATATTTTTTGGACTTGGCGATATTTTTTTTAACTTGGCGATATTTTTTGGACTTGGCGATATTTTTTCGATGCATTAAGCTACTTTTAATACTTTTTTCGTCTTTCTTTTATTTTTAACGGGAAAGTAGGCTAAAAACCACTTAGGTTTCAAATATAAAAACTTCTGTACTGGCATACAAAGTTTTCAAGACGACTAAACTTTAACCCATTAATGCCTGACATTTTTTTTTGTTAAGATATTTTGTATACTGGTTACAAACAGTGTTTAATGGACAGGAAAAATAATTAAAAAAAATACTATGTAAAAAATAATTTTTTTTATTAAGGAAAGAAAAATCGTCCCTTAAAAGTTACGATAGACCCCAGAGGGTATATACATTTTTTGCTAAATTTTTTTTCTGCCTACGATATAATATATAAATAGGCATTTTATAAGAAGAAATAAAATCAGCAATTAGCCTAAATTGGGAAGCTGGGAATCACTTTGAAAACTTAGCTTTTTTTCTTGAGATTGTGGACGATGTCATTTTTGATAAAGGTCATTTTAAAACTGTTACAGAACACACTTTACAATCGTTATATGCTGCAATCTGTTAATAACGAATTGAAACAATACTAACGTACTCATTAAACACGATTATTTGGTTGAAATGTTCATTTAGGGGAAATTCAGACCCTTTTTTGGACCGTCCCTAAAAAGGGACGCTAGGCACTAATGGGTTAATATTTTTTAGCCTGCAGCTTGCAGCGTTCATAAGCCAGTAGTATTACCAGAATGAGCAAAATATTTTTCCCCCACTTCCTATGCTATTAGCTTTAAAAAAAAAGGCCACAAATACCCGACGGTATATTTATGAAGAATTTTTTTGTATCTTCAGGAAATTTTCTGAATCACTCCGCTGTTCCGATACACCCTGTTTTACGGTATTATTCATGTATTATATATATTTGAAAAGTACTACTAACTAAGATGAGCAATAATTATTGTATTAAAAACGTCAAAAACAGGATTGAACTTCATTTTTTCTTATTAGTTCCAGTGAGGCAATTAAAGATTATTTCCACTGGACTATTTTTTGAAATAAAACATGCGCATGTCATAAATGTCTAAGTGCGCTTCATTTTCCGAAATGAATAATGGACGAAAAAAAAAAATTAAATAAAAGAAAGAAAACAATAGCATTTGTATCAAAAGAAAAATAAAATCTGAAGAAATATGTTATTATAAAGGTTTATGATGTTAATTCATGCTTGTGAACATAAAAAAAAAGTGATTTCGATAGAAAGCCTTTCATTGAAAAACCTTTACATTCAAGCTTCAACATAAAAAGCGCGCTGTAAGTTTTATAATTCAAAGGCTTTGTAATTAGGTGGATATTTTTGTTCTCCTTTTCGCAATGTTTTTTAAAAGTGAGATTGGATTCTCTAATACAATATTGTTAAAGGTTTTCTGGGAGGCATATCAGATGAAAGGTTTATGGAGAAAGCGCAGTAAGCTTAAAATAAAGTTTGAGCTGTTTATTATCCTCAGTAATACTTTCTGAGAATTTCTACAATGAAAAGAGAAAATAAATGAGATGTTGTAAAAAAACAGTTTTTGAAAATTCACGAAGAAAAAATAATAAATGGGTTTTCATTAAAACTATGTTCCGTTTGATACTTTTTACGTTCATGCTGCATATTAAAAGAAAAGATAGGTATTTTAATAATTTAAAAATAAAGATCGTTAACCCAGAGCTTTTCATGAAACTTCAAAACAAAAAATTACAGTAATCGTTTAGTAAAATGGATGAGTGATTTTTCCTTTACTATATACAGCAGTTTTGTTTTCCAGTTTGAACAAAAAATCTGTTTATGCATCAATAGTTTTTTATGCTAATTATGTATCAGTGTTGTTATATGTCTATTTTAAAGTCAATGTTAATTGTACCATATTGTTTTCGTTTGTTTAAAGTAGAGATTGCATGAAGCGCAGGTTGGTCGAAGCCAAGAATACCCGAAGTTTTGACTGCAGCACACATTGAAGCATTGCATTGAATGCATAATAAATATGATACTAATATCCATGTGTTTCAAAACTCTCTCTCTCTTTGTGTTACACAACATTTTAGCTTACTATCTTCTATTTAAATTAATTTCACTACTTGAAGTATTTATTTTTGTTCTGTACTGGTACTACCGGAAAAGCAGACATTTAAAAATTTTTTAAATGTAAATGAGTTATCTGAAGCAATATTTGGAATATGAACATATGTTCAACGGTTAAGTTATTGTTTATAATAAAACCAGCTAGTATTATCAAGTATTAAATTGCGGAATAATTTAGCTAATCAATGGTTTTTGTTTACATTTTATCTTAACTCATCATGCTGCTGTAATGTGGATTTTGCGTAAAAAATTACATTAAAGTATTCGAAAGATTTTATTTATCCATTTTTTTTAACTTTAAAAAAGATGCAATAAACATATTTTTTATATGATTATCTCTTTGGAAGAGACATGTAAAATTTATGGCCTGTGTTTTTGTTTACGCATTTTTTTTTTTGTATAGTTGTTGATACCTTTGCGATTAAATGCTGTTTTTTAAGCTTGCTATTTTTAAATTGGCGTTCATGCAAATTTTAAAACGAAATAATTCCAGCATCTACAAATGCAAAAAAATAAATTAATTGAATTAATGCATCTGGAGACAATATTTTTAAAATCCCAATTAATTACGGTTAACATTTTTTTTTCGCAAAAGTCCCTTGATGTAGATTTAATAAGTTGTATTATTATTTTATATCAATTATCAAGTGTGCATTTAAAATAGCCTTAAAGAATGTTATTTATGAAAACTTTTTTTTAAAGATACATGTATGTGACGTGTGCAAAATGTCTTATTCTGGAGAAAGGAAATAAAATATTGAAACTTTACACATTGAACTTACATTTAATATTTGAAGCAATTTAAGCTCAAAAAGGTCAGTCAACATTGATTTCCTGCATTTGGAATCGTTTGAAATGCTTCCTTTCTGCATAACAAATCACAAAAAAATCTTTGCATCCCTTTTCCGTTTCTTACTACTTTTTGAATCTTTTCTCTTTGAATTCCGTGATTGCAAGTAACTTCAGAAACTATTCTTTTAGAATTTATAATGCATGAAATTCCGAAAATGCTTCGTTTTAAAAGCTGGAAGGTAAGAAGTCTTCTCTGTACTTGGTTTTTCGGTCCATTTCTTGATTATATGCAAATGTCTATGAGAAAAGCTCGCTGGTTGCATTTTGCCGTTTTATTTTATGCCTAAGATATACATGTGTAAGACTATAAGAGTTGGATTTTCATTTAAGCATCAGAAAACTTAGAACACTATAATACTTATTATAAGGAATTCAATATAGTTGTATACAGAAGACGAAACATAAATGAACGTGCAATGATCTTTTGATAAAAAAAATGTTTAAAACATGCACTATATAATTGTTTTACTCAGGTTTTAAAAGTTTTTTTTTTCTGTTTTTGTTTTTGCTTTCAGTAAATATTCTTCTTAATCTAAGAAAATTTAAAGATATGTTACAAACTTACAATTTTTTTTTTGTTTTCATAACCGAAGGTTAGGACAGTTTAGTTTTGACCTAAAGTCTTGTGGATTTGTACATTTTTAATAAATCGGGGCGAAACCACGGTGCAACGACTTATCCTGTGAAAAACGTTGATTATTATTACGATGGTCAGAAATGATAAAATGAATGATAGTGTACATGGGCGATTCTCTGTAAACTGGTAATTGGCTGTCCGGACTGAGTATTTTAGAAACAATAAAGTGTAATAAGGTAAATATCGCTCTTAATACAAGTAAAGCATTAATACTTTGTGGCCCAATTGTATTTGGAGTGATAACGCTTTAATTTTTTTTTCTAGAAATTACCTAAGTGCCAAAAACATAGTCCCCTGGCTGCCACAATCCCATAGTCTAACTGTTAAAGATAGTATTTCAAAAAACCTATTAACACTACATAAATTTTGCAATTAATATTCAAAAATAGAAGAATGAAGCTATATTTTTCTTATAAGATATAGTATAATTATGTATTTCTAAAACTTAAAATTGTCGTGTAACTTCTGTCCGGAGTTTTTTCAAACAGTCCCCTGCAACAAATTCAAAGCTGTAATATGAAAAATCTATAACTTTTGCAAATTCTTTTTGGCATGAAGTTTAAAGTAATCATTTACCGAAATAGCCGAGAACGGTGTTGAAACTCTACTTCGCTTAGTTTGAGAGCCACATTTGTGATGAAAGTTTGCATCAGGGTCGTTGCGAAAACAGTCCTCTGGGAAGTGATTTTATTAATGTCAATTAATTTAATTATAAAACATATTAGTTATTATGTCCACGATTTGTGCCTCAATTTACAGGTAGTCTCGTAATTAATTATGTTCCATTAGTTTTGCAGATCTTACGCAACAAAGAGCAGAAACACAGTCACCTGGCACAGTCCCTGCCTAGTTATACTAGACGGGGGACTTACCCCCTATCATGATTTATCAGAAAAACACAAACTTCAATTGGCTCTCTTTCAAACAAAAGTAATAGATTCATTTTCTGAGCAATAGTATTATAATTATACGAACATTTCAAAAAACCGTGCCCGGACAGATTTCGTGTGAAAAATGACAAGTTTACAGAGAATTGCCCACATAATAAATGAATCTAAGCCTGTTTTAAGAGGTACCTTAAAATGGGGTGAATTGGTACACTTTTCAGCTTTGATTGTAAAAAAAGTAGTTTAATTTTTTTTTTTTTTTAATTTGATTTTTTGGGTAAAAATTTCGACCTTGCTTTGCTTCTGATATTCCAAGCAAAGACAAAACATTTTGAACAGTTATCATTTATATATATAGAAATTTAGGGGTGTTCCGAATCATCCCGCTGATGGAGGTCAATTGAAACACATGTTAATTTTATTTATTTTTTTTTTAATTTAACCTTTAATAGGTTTCACAAACATGAGTAACATTGATGGGGGAGAATAATAACAGATAGTTACTATCAAATAAAAGTTTTCTATACCAGTGAACGTTTATAATTTGTCAAAATTCAAAGTAATTTTGAACTTATGAAAAGTTAAAATTAATTTCAAGACATGCTTTTAAATTGAAATACAAATATTAAACATAAATTGAAGTAATTCATGTCAGCCACAAATATGTACTTGTCCTTAAAACTAGCAGTTGTGGCTTGGCTTAAGTTTTTTCATAACATCTTCTGGGATGAAAGCTGCCTTTCCTTTAGCTTCTTAAAATGTCTGGGTCTCAGGGATTATCCTGGAAGATTTTCCCACTCATTCATCACTGTCTGCGTGCTTTATTTTTTATACATAAAGTCTGTTTGACTTTCCCCCATGTATTTTAAGTATAAAGAATTCTCCTGGAGCAAAAATCTTTTTAAATCTGCAACTTTCTATCATTCTAAGATCTCACGAAAAGGGATAAACAGCAATAAATGACAGTCTTGACTAGACGAATTAGGGTTAGAATCATGATTTTTCAAAAAGTTTCCTTACATAAGTTTCAATTGGGACTACAAATAAAGTGTTCCAATTCACCCGTCAAATCCTTATCCTATGACATTATGAAAAAGTTTTCATTTTTATGACACAATTAAAATATGTTGCATCTTATAATGTGGTACTCTGTTGCTCAGATATATGCATAATTAAAACATACCGCTCTTAGATTTGAAATATAAAGGGGTCTGTACTTAGGTACAAAATTTTGCAGACGATGAAAACTTGATGTTTTTTAGCTTCCCGCTTGCACGCTTGCACAGAAGCCAATTGTGTTGCCAGAATGACAAAATTATTTTTTCCTACTTCGTATATTATTACCTTTCTAAAAAAATTAACTCAAAAATACACAACGGTATATTTATGAGGAATTTCTTTGTATGATCAGGAATTTTTGTTCCGAATCACCCCGCTGTTCCTATACACCTCATTTTATATTCGTAAAATAAAAATGCATCTAACTTGGAAAAAATGAAATATTTTTAGTCGTTTCATAGTGTCATATTTGTATTTGAAGTCTCTATTATCCTGAGAATAATTTATATTTTCTTTGTTATCGTTTGCAATCAAAGATTTAGTGCATCGCTTGAAATAATTGGCTTAAACAAATGTTCTTTAAATCAGAATCATTTTTCTTTCATATATAGAAGCACATTTTCTTTTTAATCTTCTAATTACATAGTTTTGTTTATTAGCATGTACAAGACACCTTGCGCTGAGATGTTATGAAAGCAATATTTTTATAGCATCTTTAAAAAGAGCTCTGCATCATTGCTTCATTTAGGTTTTCTCTATAAAATTGTTTGCTCTCAGCAAATATATTTTAGAGTCTAAGAAGTTTAAAAAGATGTTTCACTGGTTAGAAGTTTGTTTTCATAACGGAGAATTGGAAAAGTTTAGTCCTTATGTAACTTCTTAAAATACCTTTACTGCAACTAAATGTTTTTGAACATAATATTGAATGCTTCAGACTTGGGTAATAAGAATATTTTAGAACTTATTTTAAGGCAATTTCAATACATATAAAGCATCATAATTGTATCTTAAAAATGTTTTTAATCATGAATCTTTTTGACTTTTTTAGCATGAGTCTTTTAAGGTAATATCCTTCTAAATACGGTGAAATAATTTCCGCAGTCGTTACTAGTACATACTAAGTTGCAAATATAAATTTTAGGTTTAAAAAAAAACTAGAATTTCTGACAAATACATTGCTTTAAAATGCAACCAAATTTTCATCTTCATTTATTTCTTGAGCCTGAAAAGTTTGCAATTTAAGTTACTTGGATACCGAAATTTATTTAGGCGGACATTTCCTCATGCTCGTTAGACGGTTTTTAAAAGAGATAAACTGCTTCTTATAGAATTATAAGAGCTGAAACGCTTTTTATGCAGATGAAGTTTAATTTCGGCTATTCCTGCACCTTGTTGCATCATAGCAAAGCTCCTGAAAACTTTATTCAAATATTTCAAAAGCTTTAGATGTTCCAATTCAGCTCGAATCTTACTTCAACATAATTAAACACACATATTAGTGCGTGGTTACCAGCTCAATTTCCCAATGTTAGATTTTAAGAAAATCATCCTCTGTCGCTTGTTTTTTTAATTTGTTATTCATTTTTTATATCATGTAATGTCAATCTTTTTGCTTTTGTGATTTTGGAAATTCTAGCAAATAGTTATAGAATTATATAGTAAAATAAAATGTTATTAAGTACTATGTACCAGTCCATCCAACTCTCGACGTTCCCTTGGTTTATTTACATATTTAAGTTATTAGTGTAAACCCTGCATCCTAGGTGTAGTTATCAATAAAAAAAAAGTAAATAAACAAGCTGCATTTAATTTTATTCTAACTGCATGTAAAGAAATCTCGGGTAAAGTGAAATAGCTAAGATAACTCGCCTTACTCATAAAAAAAGAATTTCAAAAATGCGTTTGGAAAATTGCATTACATTAAAAATGAGCAATACATTTTATAATAAAAACCTGAATTGAAACTGCTACAAGGCAAAACCTTATAGCATCTCCTTAACGCTAAACAGCCACAACTGTTGAGTACTTGAAGGCGAGCGGTTACTCTATTCGTGCACAGCTCATTTTTTTTCCCATCATTGAGAGGGTTAACTGTACCCTCACCGAAGAATTCTTCTTCTTCTCTGGTTTGGCAATACTACTGAGTTCCTGTAGCCAATCGGGGACTTAGCGAAGGTTTTGGTTCAGGATTTTAGAAGATTTATGGGGGGCTTGCTGTTTAAGCAAGGCAGGCCGACTTTTTGCCTGATGTGCTATTGAGGTTTTCACGATACGTTTGCTGGGGGCTGGGTGTGTGCTGCCCAGCCCTCAGAGGAATTCTTTTTCTTTTACATGATGAAGTAAAATTTTGCTGAATTTCCCTCAGAGTTTTTTCATCCTTTTGAAAATATAGCTCAATGTAATGGCTTGAAGAAGATGCTATACTTTTATTACTATTAAAGAAATTAACCTATGTTTTATCCTGTGTGCGTATGAAGTTGGTACATATATACAATAAGAATGATTTTCTGAAGAGGAGGTCTCTGATCTATTTGTACAGCTACATAGCCCTCAAAATATTGAGTCAACGTGGCGTCAAATGGTGATGATGAACGCAAAAATGTGAACTGTAAACTAGAACTTTTAATCATCTGAAAGACTTAATTTCGACCGTTTCCTCTAATCTAGGTGACATCATGGACGGACTCATTAATTCATTTTACGTACGTAAGTGCTAGTTCTTGTGGGTACCCACTTTATCCTTTTATTATGGCCATATAAATGTTTAATTCAATTTTAGTTGCAACTTATTATAATTTGAAAATTTGAATAGTATGCTTGCGATTGTTAAAATAAATAAGTGATTTAAATTTAAATAACTTGATTATTTGAAGAAAATAAATACATTTGTGCGAAAGATGTAGAGTTTAAATCCAACGTTTAAATGCACAAATTTACAGGTATACTGTAGACAAGTGTTTCGGGGCTACACGGAGCATTGAAAAAGGGGCTCCTTGTAGCCCCGAAACACGTGTCTACAGTATACCTGTAAATTTGTGCATTTAAACGTTGGATTTAAACTCTACAACTTGATTATTTGCCTATTGCATTCTATATATTGATTCAGAAATTTAATTACTGTATGATGCACATATTTACCTATATGAAATAATTCTGTTTAAAATAATAGTGAGATTCTTGTGAAATTTTAAATAATTCTTTTACACGTGAATGCAATGTACTAATCACCTATGATTTAGAACATAACATACCAGTTATGAACATGCTATAACCATACATTGATACATCTCGTAACAATATGTTGGTGCCATTTCATAATCACCATACCAAAAACATTGTTTTTAATTTGTGGGAATAAATCTTAACCTTTTAAAAACAAAGTAGAACATTTAATCTTTGTTTTTTTTTTCTCTCAGGACAATGAAAAACATAGTAATGTTCGTATAAAATACTTAAGCAGGTACGTATTTAAGGGGAGGGTTTTCAGAGTTCAAACCCCCTCCGAAATGTTTCCAAATCATTCCAAAAACTGCTTTTCGTCTTTCTTTCTTTCTTTTTTTTCTTGTTTTTTGCTGAAACAGTTATTTTTTTAATTATTTTTTTTTCTCCAATTTCATTAGAAAAATCAAGTTTTTACTACTGAAAAACTGTTTGAACTAAGTGTTAAATCTACAGTAATTTTTCTTTCTTTAGTTATTATGAAATTCATTTCTTACAAATTTCTACAGTGATTTTCCTTCAAAAAATTCGAAATTCTGAAAATTTGAAAGGGCCAAACTCCATAGTTAACAAATTTTTATAATATTATTATTAGGACATTTTTGTTGGAGAAAATATGAATTGTAGAAGCATTATTCCTAATGCGTGCATTAGAGTACACGCATTTATTATTATTATTATTATTATTATTATTTTATTTTGAGTTATGTAAAAAGAAAGGTAGTGTACTCTTTTCTTAAGTTTAAACCCATTTATGCCCAAGTTTTTTTTACAATGTTTTTTCAATTTTTATCTGCTTAAAACTCTTACTTGGAATGGTTTACATTCCTTTTAGGCTTAAAATAGTTCACCGTTGCCATATTTATTAAGTTATTTAACGTCCTGTTTATGGGATATTTTGCAGATATGTGAGCAAAATACGACCTTACTTGACTTTACTTTTGCAAAGTAACATTACAGAAGGCATCTGTGATCAATTTTAAGCAAATTATTTTAAAATAGTTTAATTTTATGAAAAATAAGTTCGCAAAAAAAAACTTACTTTCTGTGGCTACCCATGCTGGATCGTTGCTTGACTGATTTTTCTGAAAATAGCTGTCAATAAATAAACTCTGATGTCCAAATAGTGACTCTAACTGGTTTTCTCAAGAAGAAGGACTATTTAACTTGTGAAAAACAGCTTTAGTAAAAGGATATACCCATTACAGGTTTTTGTATGCAGTAACTAACAAGCGTCCCGTTTTTAGGCTACTGGGCATAAAGGTGTAAAAGACACGTCATCTTTTACCTTTTGCTTTAAATTTAAATTATCTGTAGCAATAAAAATTCAATACAATAGATAAATGAGCTTAAATGATTATATATATTTCTCGAGAAATATGTTTGGTAAAAAACTCCCCGAAATAAAAGTAAATACAGCCCTGTACTTGAGAATACATTTGCTTATACTGTCCAACCTCATTGAATCAAATATGCTTAAAATAAATTTGTGCTAAAACAAACGGCAGTTCTGATTCCCACTCTTCGTGTTGCTGCTTACTTTTCGTCGAATACGACGAACTACGTTTAAAAAAAATCAACTTTAAAGGTCCCGTTTAAAGGTCCGTTTAAAAAAATCGACTTTAAAGGACTTATTTAACCACGTTAAACATCATAGAAACTATCATCAGATAGGTGATATTAAAACCAGAGTAAATATTTTACAAATTCCCTTTTCCCCGCTATTTGTCCTTGCCCTTAAACACATTATTCTCAATGCTTCACTAATGCAAATATTTTAAGTTTATTGGATCCGTAAAAGTTATGGAATTATTGAACTCATGCAAATAGAACAACTTTATTCTTTATGCAGGGAATTAGACTGGCGTAACCTTAACTCTATGTAACTGAACTACATCAAATCGTTGTTACTTGTAGTCTCATTTCGCCTAACAGTTTTTTAAAGCTGCAAATGCAAGGTCCAACGATGACTTCAAGAACGAAGTACACTGAGCCGTCCGCCTAGAGGTGTAAAAAATCAACCGTTTAAGTTATCCCTTACCACGAACACGATATGTGTCAAGATGGTTTCATGGGCCCATCCACGAAAACGGTGCCATTTTTTCCCGCACATTTCATTAAAAAGTGGCAGTTTTAAGAAGCAGTGAACAAAGTTTTAGCCTAACATATCCCACAACGGTTTGTAATTTCTTAACCAACAACGTTTCGTTCATTACCCTTTAAAATTACTACTTTTTAATGAGAATGAGTTAAATTTATGAGCGTCACGTGTGGGACAAGATGGCTGCTTTTTCGTGGAATGGCCCTTCTGCGCGAAAAGTGAGTACGTGGGAAATAAACCAGTGCTTTTGGATTTGCAAAGTATTTTTTTTTTCGATTGTTATGGATGCATGCAGTAAATACATATGTTTATGCCGGCCACCTCGTCTATGCGGTGGCCCCGGGTTCGAGTCCCGGCTGGGGCATGGGCGTACTTTCTCTCTCTCATGTCATTGTCCTTTCTCTGTGTGTGAAAGTGAGTTGTGAATGAATGCCTACCCTATAAACGGGTCCTTATGGCATGTGTGTTGAGCATAAAATCGGTCTTCCACCTAAAATGGTGCTCTTAAAAACGGAAGCCGTATCCTTACCCCATCCTTTATGGACCTGGTCTAGCTCTGCTGACCAACGGAGGCATGTAACAACAACAACAACACATATGTTTATGAATTGTAATTTACATTTTTTGTGTTCAAAGCACCTCTGAGTTGTTTAATGTTAATATGTTGTCTCACTCAACTGTCAGCTAATGTTTAAATATATTCCAGGTTATCCAGTAGATATCACTGTGATTCATTTTTGGCTCGCAATTTACTTAAAGTTAACATACAATATATTACCTTTTGACGCTTGCTTGGTTATACAGCGTATTCCAGTTCCTGCAAAACCTTTCTTTTCGCAACCACTAGTCCTAGGTTCATACTTAACTCTCGTGGGTCCCTACAGTCTTTTATAAATCCAATGCAATTTCTGTTTTATGTATTTTGTTAATCAACTATTTATTTCTAATATTTTGTGACTTTTGGGCCAGTGCACGTGACAGAACGGGACATTTGAAGCTGTTTTGTCAGTAGACTTTGTTCTATAAATGCAGATAAAAAAAGGCTAGGATTTTTTTTGCTGGTAGCAACGCTAAAGATTTGTCGTAGAAATTAGGTAGAACATTTAAATGTTTGTTATTTGTTTGAAAATAACCGAATTTTAAATATTAAAATGCCTGTGACAGAGCAGGACTCATGTAAGTCCCGTTCCGTCACAAGCATTATATTGCTTATTTTTGAATTATTTTCTTTAAAACTATGAGCTTTTGACTTTCCATGTAATTCTCTTGACAAATCTTAACTGTTGCTATCAAAAAAAAAAAAAAACTAGTTTGTTTTATTTGTATTTATGGAACAAAATCCACTGACAAAACAGCTCCATCCCGTGACGGGGTATGGACCTTTTATTCTTTTAGTTTTTTAATGCAAAATAATGCTATTATTTCGTTTTTATTTTATTTTATTTTTCCCGAATATGCGTTTTTGGACACAAGACACTTGGAGTCTCTGTTCCAGAAGGCCCCCCCAAAAAAGGGTATGTTGCAACTTTAGTCCAAGAGACTTGGATTGAAAATGTAGCGAAAAATGTCATTAGTGTTTGAAATTCACTTGAAAAAATCATTTGTTTCAGGTCTGTAACAGTTGTAAATAAATGCACAGTTATTGTAAGTTTTGCCCTAAAATTATTGTTTTTAATGTAAACACTAAATTTTACTTTGATTGAGCCTTTCATTTTTATTTTTACCGTTGAAATATGTATGAATTTAAAAAATGCATATAACATTTAATAACCATAATAAATTAATGAAAAAAAAAAAAAAAACACATTTGAGTCGTTTATGTAACCGAAATGGGAGGAACCCACGAAAGTTAAACGTACAAAAATGAACAAAATTAGGTGCAGAGTTAAGATCTGAAAAGTTTGAAGCCAAAAAACAACAATTTAATGAAAAAAAAATCTTCATTCGAAGCCTAAGTCCTCTAACATATATGTGACCCCCCTCCCCCTAATGTTATTGACAAAGAGTGTAAAGTGGTGTGAGTAACAAAACGAAGCATTTCATATGTCGGTGAATATTGATCGTAGTAATGTCAAACTTTTTGCGTTCAAATTGTTTGTTCATGCTTTTAATTTTCCTAAATAAAAGTTAGAAGACCCAGAGTCGGTATAGAATGTTAGATTTCGTATTTTTCCCCTCAAACTATTATTACCTTAATTCTGCACTTTTTTGAGCATTTTTTCAATTGGAAATATGCATCAACGACAAACGGTTGCGAAAATAATGGTCTTGCCGGTTAAACAGGAATACAGTATATAGCCAAAAGTTAATGAATACCTCAAAATAAATTCACAAAGGGAGTGTATCCCTATATCTTAAAAATAAAGTTTGGTTTAAAAAAAAATTTACTATTGCGTCTTCGGCTGTATCATGACTAGGAAATCCCGTAGCCTTTACAATCTTGAAAATTCGTAAAAATGTCCAAATACCTTTTAAAGGAAAAAAGCTCTGTATAGATTTTTTTTCGTTGTCAAGCTACCGGTTTTCGCATTCCCCGAGGTCTTATATTTCATTAGCCCTGTTGCATGTTCGATAAACTTGTGTTTTTACTCTGAGCAAGATAATAGTACTGACAGAAAATTCGGATTTAAAAATAAATAAATAAATAAGTGAAATAGTGGAGTTGTTACGCTTCTGGTAATGGTGATACGCATTGGTAAAAATACGTGGTAAGCGTTCAAGAGTGCCTAAATATTTTTGAGACATTTTTTTTTATCTTTAAAACATGATTTAGTTGACAGCACAGCATTCTTTATGAAATCAGAAAATATCAAATTTTTACATAATTCAGTAATGCATTACATTTTAATTACTAATTTATTGAATTTACTAAATAAAAATACTTTTGTTTTATTGCTCAGTAGCTTGGTTTCAAAAATATATATTAATTTGTATTCGTTTTTTATCTGGTATGTTGCATTAAAAATTACTCTTGACAATCCCTTAATTTATTAGTGCAGTATAAATTGTGTAAAAGTATTGAACCGTCGTCATTAATCAACATATCAGTTAAATAATGCTCACTCATCCATCAACCTGACAGAAGGAGTATTTTCGAAATTGATTGGTATTTTTTTTTTTTTTCAAAAGAACATACATAGTGACAAATATTTACATTTTAAGGAGGTGTTTTTTTAGATGGAGAAATAAAAAAGAAGATTGATTGGTTTCAAGCAGATGTATCTTTAAAGATAAAACAAATATAATTATTATTTTTATGGCACTGCATTCATTTAACATCATGAACGGTCTTTTTCATGTAGTTCTGCATTAGATTTGTCTTAAGGTTGGTAACTTACTGTTCATGATCATTGCTTTTACATTCAATTTCGAATTGAACGGCACCATTTTTTCTGACTTCTCGCTGGTGTACTAAGTCAATTTCAGTTACCAGCTTGCTGGTAATTTCAGCTTCAATGTCATAAAAAAACTGCCTCCAGCTCGATTGTAGGCTATTCCAAGATAATGAGTCTATAACAAGGACAGAGCTGTAGTCACTGGACGTCATATAATCTACCTCTCAGTATTTTGCATGTATTTTTTCAAGTGTTTCCACATTTAACTATATGACTATATTTAACACTATCACTTTATTACCCGTGCAGTGCAAATTTAACCCATTAATGCCTAGCGTCCCTTTTTAGGGACGGTCCAAAAAGTGGGTCTGAATTTCCCGAAAATTAACATTTCAACCAAATAATAGTGTTTAATTAGTACCTTGGTATTGTTTCAATTCGTTATCAACAGATTGCAGCACATAACCATTGTAAAGTGTGCTTTGTAGCAGTTTTAATATGATCTTTATCAAGAATTAACATCGTTCACAATCTCAAGAACAAAAAACTAAGTTTTTAAAACTATTCCCAGCTTCTCAGTTTATGTTAATTGCTGATTTTATTTATTCTTATGAAAGGTCTTTTTAAATATTGTATCGTAGGCACAAAAAAATTTTAGTAAAAAAAAATATTCACCCTCTGGTGTCAATCGTAACTTTTGAGGGACGGTTTTTCTTTCCTTAAAAAAAAAAAGTCACATGATATTTCCTGTTTATTATTAATTACTGTTAATTATTTTTCCTGTCCGTTAAACACTATTTGTAACCAGTATACAAAATATCTCTGGAAAAAAATGTCAGACATTAATGGGTTAAAGTAGATTCAAAGATGATGTGTCCTTTTGGAACTTGAGTTTGATACTGCACATTTAACTCTAAGCTATGAATGTTCAAACCCTCCAAATGGTGCTCTAAAATGGTTTGTAATATTAATCATATTTAGTAAAAAAAATAAGCCTGCCGGTCTTACTATGAATATTTTAAATCTAAAACGAGTTCCTGTAATAAAAACCTGAAATGATTTCGTGTGGGTCGTAAATCCTTTCATAAGAAATCGATTCAAATTATCCTAATGAAACTTCGATGGAAGTTCTTTCTTCTTTGTCTCTAATGAATTAATGATTATGAGGATCTATTTTCTAAAAGTGTACTTAGAAGCTGATTATTTCCCGAAATTTGATTAACGGTAAAAGCAAGTGAAACTTTTAATTTCTTAAATCATGTGTTACGTAACTCCGAGTTACAAAAATAGCATGTTACTTTAGCATAACAGCAAATTTTTCTGGATGTTCTGAGCAGGTGTCAGAAATTTTAACTTAGACCATTACTTTTCTTAAAGATTGTGCTTAACTTTATTAAGGCGTCATTAGATGCTCTTTTGGGTTAATAATAAATAAAAAGTATTAGTTGTAACACGGGAATCTCATTTAAAACTAGTTTTGAAAATAAGTTGGAGCTGAAAGTTTACCGCAAACTTTATGCGTGTGTGAATATTTAATTAAAAGGGATTCAATAAATAAATTAAATGTATTTGCTTTTGAATTTTCGTGAAAGTATGATTCGACAATTGAGAAAAGTAAGATTTACCTTAGCAGAAATTATTGCACTTGTTTAATACAGAAACATAATTTTCTTCAGTTGATCATTTTAAAAACAATGTTTTATGCCTCAAAAAAAATCATCTTTAGCTTAAATTCAAAAAAAAAATGTAACTAGTAGGTTTTAATGTTTTGTTGTGCGATTTTATTGAAAATTAAATATTCTGACAACAATAAAATTAGAACTTATCAATTCCCACCTCTTTATTTTAATGATGACACATTAAGTGTAATAATGAGACATTAGTAGTTAATCACAAATATCATCTCTATTAATTAAGGTCTCATATGTACTTTATTACTTTTATCAGAAATTGCTTAGAAATAGGCATCATTGCTTAGAAATGAGCATAAAATAAAAAATTGAAGGTAAAACTAAGCGTTAATATAAAATACCGTCAATTTTATTTTGCCGCCAAATATATTTAATAGTGGGCTGAAAGATAACAATAGGTATGGCAGAAACTACATAGTCAGAAATAGTGTGCTGTGTAACGAAATAATTTCAGAGTGATCTACCCTAAAATACGTTTAGACCTGGGCAATTCCATCGTTACAGACGTGACAATCGCAGACTTTGAACACAAATAATTCTGGTTTGGACTGATGAAAGTCTTCAATTTTTTTTCCTGAAGTGTAACTTGATGATGTTTTTGCTTCATTAAATTTGCGTGCAGATTGCTTAATTACAAAAAAATACAGAAATTAAAAACTGCCTGTTACAGATGTAATTCACAAAACAGCCAAAACTCGACTATGTCATACAACTTACAATATTCCTCTGAATTATACGGAAATTTTAAACTTTTTTTTTTTTAATACGTGTTCTAGAGACTTCAAGCTTTCTAAAACCATAAAGATTGTGTGGATTTTGACTGCCGAATTTGTGAAAAAAATTCATAAACTTGTTACGGACGAAACAAAGTGGTGTTACAGACGTAACATCTCTGATTTGAAAGTAGAAAACAGTATTTTAAAGCAGGAATAAGCAAAGATTTTTGTGCTAAAACAATACAGTAGCATTAATTAACACATTATTTGAATATTTTAACTTATACTGTAACAGTTTTAGAAAATTTGGGTAAGTCTGGGGGAGTTGAGAGCATATGCCGATTGTCAATATGTAACAATAAATTAATGCTTCTTAAGACAATTATTTCCAAGAAAGATTGACACAAGAAAAGTTTAGAAGGGCCTTCACACAAATTTATTTATAAAATTAATGCATAATGAGGCTGCTACATAAAAAAATCGGGAAAAGTAAATTCCTCCCTGGAATCAGTGATTGGTCTTAGGAGAACTTAAAAAATTTGAAAATGTTGGATGATGTAGCAGAATACTAGTACCAAACTAAAATTTAACCTTCTTGGTGACAGTTGGTCAATTTTGGTATTTTTTTTTTTTTTTTTTTTTGAATGAAAAATGTGTCCTTTTTCGTCCGACGTTTTCGAAATTCGAACTGCATTTTCGCAAATAAATTTCAATTACATTCCGACATGATTAAAAATTTCAAAATCAGAATACCAGAAACTTTAGTACTCGTACCATATTATGCTATATACAAACACATGTACTGCTCATCCTGTGCTTTTTACCTATTTAATTGGAAATTTACTTTTGCTACGGACGTAACATAGAGCCATTTGTTATGTCCGAAATGTTACGTCTGTAACAGCATTAATTTAAAAACTAAATCAGTTGCAATACTTTTAAATATGGTGGGCAATTACTCTAAGAATTTGCCAAAAGGACCATTAGGGTTTTTTTTTTTTAAATTTTGATTTTTTAGGACGTAATGACAACTTTTGGTTCTTTTTTGTTGCAGACGTAACATCAAACTTCTTTTTTTCGAACTTCAATTACACCATTTAGATCAATTTAAAAGAAATTATTGAATGCATATTATTATAGTAACGTCTTAGTAGTTAAAACTGTGCTACAAGTAGTTACTTTTGTTTTTAGTTTTCGATGAGAAATATGCATTTGAAAATGTGTTCTTTTTTCTAATTTTTATAAGTTCGTGAATATCGTACTTCCAACTAAGAAAACAAGTATTATTCTAACTCTCACCAAAAAACTAATGCAGGATTCTTAAAATATACATCTTAAGCTTTAAAATGATGTATAACATAGCAACATAACTTCAATATGAATTTTTGACCAATTGGTTTCACTTTTCATGGAATGGCCCACCTGTAAGCAGTGAAAATGTGACACCAATCGACCACTCTTCTTACCTATCTAGTTTTAATAATAATAAAAAGCAATAAATATTTTTTGCAATATTATTTCTTCTATGGAAAGCGCAACCGTCTGTTTGGAAGAAAAAAAGAGAGAGTAATTGCTGCATAGTTTAGGGCTAGAATTTGTTTCTAAAATTAAAAGAAACATGTTTCTGAAATCTATGTTTTTGCAAACAATTGCCATCCTATGCTTACGTGTTAATATGTTCCCGAAATAATTAATAATGTATTCAATAATTGACAATATATTCAAGAAGTTTCTGAAATAAAAGCTGAGTTTGAAATTGTAGTTGTTTTTTTTTTCAAGACAACTTAATTTGATGTCCCTGTCATAATTGATATTAGTTTAAAAAGGAAACTAAAATGTAGGATAGCAAAAAGCTTGTTTCTATCTTTTTTCATTTTTCACTTTAACCCTCTCGCTGCGTATTTTTTAAAATCAAAATAGGTTCAAAAATTGCGTATTTTTTTATTACATATTTCAAATCTACATATATTTTAGACTTAAAATATACAAAAATTTTTTGTAAAAGAGTTTTTTTTTTCAATATACAATTAGATCATAGAAAAAAGTTGTCAGAATATTGAATAATATTATATATTTCTCAGAAACGTGGACAACTAACGCCATTTGTTAGTCGACATCTAAATAAACAATTAAACATTACAGAAAAGCCGAAATGAAACCATGAACGGGGAAAAAGCGGGTTGCACACTTAAATCGACGGCAAAAACGCTTCCCCGCGATAATCGCGGGTTACGCAAATTTTGCTACTTCAACGTTGCCCGTGGAAATCGCGGGATGCGCAGCGAGAGGGTTAAGAAAAGAAAATAACGTTATTACTTTATTGGAAAACCAAAAATGCTGCAATTTGGAACCTTACTATATGCTTAGCTAAATTATACAATTTTTAGAAACATATGATAAGAAGAAAGAAAGGTTTTTCTTGGTGATCTTTCTTTAATTTAGATGTAATTTTTCTTAGCTGCAATTATTATTTTATTACCAGTTAAACATCTTTTAATAATAAATTGCTCTAAACATAGGGGAGAGGGGCCCATGTGAACAAAAATTAATTTTTTGTATTTTTTCATTATTAATTTGAGATACAAAAAAAAAAAAAAAATGCTATACATGATAAATCAAACATTTGCTAACATTTTCATGCAGTTACCGATCATCTTCAACAGTGAATTCCAGCCTAAAAAATAAGTCAAAAATATGTTAAATTTTGTTCACATCTGCCCCAGTAGGGGAAAGTTGTAAACACACCTGGGGCACAAGTAAACCCGGATGCATAAATGGAAATAAAATACACCTTAGCATATTTTTCAGTATGCTGCTTATTACACATTAACACACACTTACAATGAAAATATCAAGGTACTAGCAAAAATACCCGGCGTTGCCTGGGCCAGTAAAAATATTGAGAAACAATTTATAATCGCCTTTTTTTTTCCTAAACTAAAGAACTCAAAACGTACCGCTTTGACGATTTAAAATGTCGCTAAATTTGCGGTAACTGTTTTGGGATACCTAGGATAAATTTGCTCCCCTCCCTGCTTTATGAAAATATGCTTAGGTATTATAAAGTCAGTAATTTTTTGTCAAAGAAAAATTGTCATTTAATGCTGAGAAAATATTGCTGACCATGAAATGACGCTAAAAGTTTTTGTCCTAAGTGATTTCGAAATTAGTAGGAAGCATTTGACAATTATTTGTGCGAAAAACACAAATTAATGGTAGTTTAATTTTGGGGTTTGATTAATTTCGTATGCGGATGACTTTACGCTTTGACGTAAGTTTTAAAAGTTTATTAATGACAACGTACGGAATCGGCCAAAAAAAAAAAACCCTGAACTTTTCTTCAACTGTGGGAGTATTATCTCGATGATTAAGATTTTGGCGCAGTTTACAAATATCAGACAACAATCGTTTTATTTTAGTTACATCGTGTAAGAAGCAAAGTATTATTACATAGTCTTTGGCGCCAAAACTGGCGTCCGTTGAAAAATTACCCATAATCTTAGTTATAATATTCTTGCAACAAATTCGGCAAGATACCTGTTCGATTGGATTCTAAGTGACCAATTGTGGATGAATCCTAGTTTAAGGTCCGGCGATAAATTATTAAATCTGGCAACCACAGAATTATCATTGGATGATTGGATTGTTTGGCGATTTTAAGCTAAATAATTGCAACCCTACTACATTATTAAGCTACAGTCTTAAAAAAATCGCCAAACCCGGACCCTAAAGTAGGATTTTACCCCAATTGTAAGTACCCGCCCAGTCAGCGCAAACATATTTTTAAAAATACCGTAAAATTGTATTTTTTATCCGTTACCCGATTAAGCAGGACCTACAAATTTACGAAAAAGCCTTGAACATTTAATGCAATAAATGAAAATGATACACGCAATTCTACCTATCGACAGGGAGTTGAGATGATGCACTAAACACTGAATTAGTTTGCTAGACACCTTCGCGGATTTATGCGAAAAATGTACCTTAAATTGGAATGAAAAAGCGCTACCAATCGAACTTTTTCGAATATCGTTATAAATTATAGCCTATGTGTTATTCTGATGTATAAGCTACATTATGGTAAAAGTTCCATTAAAATCCATTCAGTAGTTTTTGCGTGAAAGAGGAACAAACATCCATACATCCATCCATACAAACTTTCGCATATATAATAGTAGTAAGATTTATTCAATGTTATAAATTGACTCAATTCAACGAACATTGTAGCCTTCAAGTTTTATGGAAAAAAAACCAGAAGATGCAGTTCGACATGTGCCAACCAAAATTGATGGTGGTGGTAATTTTAGCAGAATATCATCATAGTGGTGTAATGCACGATAAGAGTGTTTACCATTGATGTATCATCTGTTTTCTAGAAACATAAATGTTTCATTCATAGTAAATTTTTATCTTTTTGGTAGTGATTTCTACGAGGACAAAGTCATTCACAGCTAAATTTTCTGATGCAAGGTCGACTTCAGCACAAATTTCTCGATAGTTGCGGTCTTCAAAACTAATGTCGGACTCGCGTCACTTACTACAACTCTAAATTGTTCCTTTTTCAACAGTTTAGCAAGCTTAACTTTCTTTACTTCGCAACTCTTTCAGATTTTAATTAAATATTCAGTGTTGAAACTTTTAATTTTTCAACATTTCTTAATTAGACTATTCAGTGTATAAAAAAAATCAACATTTTTTTAAATTGAAAGAACTAAATACTATTATGGGGCACAGATGAACTGTTCACATCTGCTCCTACATAAAGTGTTCACATGTACCCCTTATCTGAACTTAGACCTAATTTGATAAATAAACTATTTTTTTTCAATCTTTTTTTTTTAAATAGTGCATGAAAACTTTCTTTATTAATGCCATTTTAAAACAAATAAAGTTCAAATCACGAAAAAAAAATAGTTTTTGATGCGTTTTTAATCGGAGAACTGGAACATAAAAGTATATTGGCACCTTCCAAAACATAAGATCTATAATAACTAAAAAACAAAATGGTTTATATCTTTGAAATTTCAGGCAGGATATAGTACTTGTGTTACCAACTAAATGCATTTTTTTCAGATTTTTCTCTTCATGTTAATTGGGTAAAATATCTTTTGCTCACATGTGCCCCTATTTACATATGCCCCCCTCTCCCCTACCTATATAAGGCATTTTTCTGTTTGAAATAATTCACAGGCAATTGCAAAGCCTCTATATATAATTTTATCTAAAATTATTGCAATCAAAAAGCACGCGCGAGCAAAAAAATAAAAATAAATAAAAACACTAAGAGAAATGGGCTAAATTACGGTTTAATACTTAAGTGGTGAAATACTAGAAAGATTTTATCCAAATTAGTTGCACGTTGTTTCCTGAGCTGAATTCCCAATTCAATTTAATTCTTGCTAAATCGGATCTGTAGCCTTTTAATCTTCTCATTACCTGGGTATTTAGATGCGCTTACACCAGGCGGAACATAGTAATCTCGTTCAGACACTATTTTCCTACTAAGGGTTTTGTTGTCAATCACAATCTGAATGTTACTTAGGCAGAGCAAACTTCTAATACACTTTAACTTTATGGATCGTAGTTGAGCTTTACAAGTATTCCCACGAAATGAAAATAGATGTATTTCAAAGTTTTTATTGAAAGCTAAATTTTATTTGAAACTATTTTTTAGTATTACCGAAAGTACTTTTCCTAAAAGGAAGTAAGTCCATTTTTCTAAAGCAGCAAAAAAACTCCGATTTTTTTTTTAATTAGCAAAATGCAAAAACGTGTGATACAAAATTTTAGTAAAATAGCTACTACTTGTACGTCTTTGTAGAACGATTTTTACATATAAAGCTAAAATCTGTGTTAGCAATATATACTCGTAAACAAGAGAACGAAAATCATTATTTAATAGTTTCATTACTTAGTTTTCAGTTCATGAAACTAAAGAAATGTGTACTGTTAGGCAAAATTATGCCATTTCTTTGTATCTCTCATTTACGTTACACACTGTTTACTAATATTATTTAATAATTTGCAATATAATAATTTGCAATAATTTTACAATTTTTTTAATAATTTGCTAAAAATCTCGAAAAAACAACATTTTTTCCAAACTAAATGAATTTATCTGAAAATCTAAAGCTGATACAGAAAAACTGCTTTTATATTTAGATTCAGCAATAGAAATATAGTTAAAATCTGCTCAAAAATCTTAGGCACCAAAAAAAAAAAAAAAAAAAAAAAATTAGGCCAGTGTAATGAGTGAAATAAAAATATTTTTAAAATATTGATGTGTTAAAATAGATATATTTAAACTTTAATTCAAAATTTTGTTAAACGAATTATTCATTAAAGCTGTTACTGTATGCGTCTGACGGAAATGTTACTTTTTGTAATGTTTTTTAATATTGAAAATGTTGAATAATCTGGCAGTAAAGGATACATTAGTTGACTTGTAAAAATTGAAACTTTTTTTCCCCACTGAAATGACTTTTTATAATTTTTGAAATCAAGTTTTTTTTTACAAGTCATGAGATACTTGAGAATGATAATATTTATGCATGTAGCTTTATATTTGAATATGAATGCATGATATGATGTAAGCAAAAACATGTTTACAACTTGTTCTTCAATATTTAGGGTTGAATAAATAATTCCTGTCTGCTAATCTGTCCATCAGATTATTTTGACGGGATCATCAAAATCCTCTTTGCTTTTCTTTGAACAAAAGAAGGACCCAATACCATTTAATGCGTTGGATTACTTCCACCATAAACATTAGCCTAGTTTCATTTTTTTCAGCTGAGCTTTATCCCTTCTTTTGGCTAATAGACTGATATCACTATTTGTTGGTTTGGTACCTGTTTTGCCAATTTGATTATGTCATTCTTGCAAAGAAAGAAATAGGTTTCCGTAATAAGCGTACTACGCATAAATGTTTCATAATCCATCCGACAGAGAAATTTATCTGAAATACAGAAAAGTATTTTTATAGTTTGTTGCGAAAGGATTTTAAAATAAAATTAAGAAAAAAAAAAAAACTCCGCTTAGAAATCATAATTTCCAAATCCATTGAAGAGACTAGCAAAAACACATACTTTTTTTTGCACAAAACACAACTTCTTGTTAATATAGTCGATTCTGCTTTGCTGGAGAGTCTATTTTAGTATAAAATACCTAATTGCGGATCAAATGCTATAGAAGAAAATAACGTATGTAATCGAAGTCGTTGCAGCTGTAAATGACTTTATGAAGAAGTCAAAAAAGTTTCAGGGTGAAATATAAGTTTAACTTTGTTCTCATTTTCTACACACAAAAGTTAGGAAATATTTATGCAGCTTGTTTCTTTGTTGCCTATGTGAATGAAGTACTCCTCTTGATCTTCAGCAATCGATGCAAATCCAATTTTTGTTCCAAATTAAGGTAAAGTTTTTCATAAATTCGAAGGCTTTCAACAAACTAATTCAGTATTTAGTGCATCATCTTAACTCCCGGTTGATAACTAGAATTGCGTGTATCGTTTCCATTTATTGCATTAAATGTTCAAGGCTTTTCTAAAGTCAAATCAATAAGTAATTTTTTTCAGCTTCATGTTTAATATCCAGGCTTTCACATAGACATTGGAAACGCTCGCGCGCCCACTCGCTAACGAGCTTTAAAGCGCGATTCAGACTGCGAGCGAAACGCGGCGGCAAAGCGAACTTTTCCCCGCGAAACCGGTTTTCGGAATGCGTTCCCATGACAACTCAGCGAATATTCGCCTGTCGTGAGCGATCTAGCATGCTAGATATTTTCGCGTGCGAAAGGCGAACGAAATTAGGCAACGAGAGCGACAGCCATTCAGAAGGAAGGCGCCATCTTTGCTCTGTTATGACCGCGTGCACATCCGATTTCATTGGCTCTCGTGAGATGCGCGTGCTTTATCCTTAGTGGGTGAAAACAATCACGTGCCTTTCGCCCGCATCTAGTATGAATGATCGAAGCAAAAATCGCTTCGTTCGTTCGCGTCGCTCGCAATCTGAATCGGCCTTAACAGTGATTTATTTTAAAAACATTTGTCTTAGTTGCGTAGGTAGAATATTTATCCTTAAGCAATGTGTTTTTTATTGTACTTTGAAACGTGCAAATATTATTTTGTAGAATAAATTGTATTTCTTTTTTAGTAGATTGTTGACTGCATCAATTATTTTTGCGAGTTTTGTAAATATGTGTTTTAGAATAATGGTAACGTAATCGCTTGAAGAGATTGGCAACTAATAAATGCATTTGGTTCATTATTTTCTAATTTGATGGAGCTTTAAATACAACTTAACGGCATTTCCTAAATGTGTTTGCGTTGATTGGGCACTTTCTCGTGGTACTTACAGTTGGGCAGTTACTTAGTAGCCAATCGAACTGGAATTTTGCCGAATTTGTTCCAAGAAGATTTTAATAACTGAGATTCTCGGCGATTTTTTCAACTAACGCCAGTGTTTGTGCCAAAGACTATGTAATAATACTTTACTTCTTACAAGACGTAACCGAAATAAAACGATTATTGTCTGATATTTATTGACTGCGGCAAAATCTTAATCATCGAGATAATACTCCCACATTTGAAAAGGTCAGGTTTTTTTCTTCTGTCCGCCGATTCCGTATGTATCTATTAAAAACATTTTTTTAAATTATGGCAAAACGTAAAGTAATCCGCATTCTCAATTAATAAAACCCTTAAACAAGATTAAAATTACCATTAATTTGCGTTTTTGTACAAATAATTGTCAAATGTTTCCTATTAATTTCGAAATCATTCAGGACAAATACTTTTAGCGTCATTTTATGGTCCGCTATAATATATCAGCATTTGATGACTATTTCTCTGTGACAAAAATTAGTGACATAATAATACTTAATGTATTTTCAACATGTAGGAAGGATAGTAAAATTATCCAAGGTATCCCAAAACAGTTACCGCAAATTTCGCGACATTTTAAAAATCGTCAGGGCGGTGTGTTTTCATTTCTTTCAGTTCAGGAAAAAAAAATAAAGGTGAGTTTAAATTGTTTTTCAATATTATTACTGGACCCAGGCAATGCCGAGTATTTTTGCTAGTAAATAATACTTCTGTTTTTAATTTTTCAAAAGTGGAAATGCAGTTTTTTAGAAAATCATCACAGATAAATAACACATTTAAGCTTGATTTTAAGTTGTCCTTCACGCCGATTCAACTGACCACGTTGTCACAAAAAATACCTTCTTGGATTTTATACTAGTGAGCTATGTATAAAAAAATAACATCAAACAAATCAACATACAAATATTTTTAAGGCTACTTCGAAGTATAAGTGACTTAACGGATTTAAAAGTTTAAAATATTTAAATTTTTAAATCCGTTCGCCTACATATTAAGGGTTACCCTAAATATATTTCCCTAGGTATCTTCCCTTTTACGCATTCATTACGAAGAAAATTTATTCGAACGAATATAATCTCATTTGTTGGGGAAAATTTACATCCCGACTTCTTAATCCCGGAAAGTCCAAAGCAAACAAGAAGTTCCGAAGTTTTGCGAAGCAGATGTCAGAGCAGAGTTAAGTGCGAAATTTCTTTCTTTATTGCTGCTCAAGTTTCAAAATTCCCTCCGGGTATTAATGTGAAGTGAATACGCATAATGCTTTAATTGCTGTGTAAGATTTAATTTGATTATTTTAATTTTTTGATTGAACATGAGAATTAAGATTCTTGAAAAATTACAGTAAGAGAGACTTTTAAATTTTTTGTTTGCTTATTTGTCTTTAGTTTATTTTATTATTATTTTTATTTTTAAGTTTACATTGAATATTAAATCCTCTATGAATAAAATTTGACTTCATTTAGAATAAAACATGTTCCTTTCCTTAATACAAGCGCAATTATCGTGTTATTGAAGCTTTATGAACGTTTTTCTTTAATTTATTTTTATAAAACATGTTTTAGTAGAAAATCTGCGTTCCTTTTGCTTAAAACAATAGAATATTTTTAAAATCGAGGAGCATATATAGTAGGGTGGATTTTTATTATTATTTTTTTAATTTTAAATCCTAACTATGCAGAAAAACTGTTCTATGATTGAAAGATTCATGAAAAACTTGAAATTAAAAAAAAAAAAAAAAACATTTTAAGTTAAGATCTACCAAAAGAGAGATGAAGTTCAGTAAGTTTGTGCTTTTGTTTAGAAAAATTCAAAGTCGAACGATTTAAATTTTAGAGCTTTATTCTACGTAAAAGGATAAGATAGTCCATAATATCCAGATTAATTAAAAACTAAAATAAAAAGTCGAATTTTACGTTAAGAACTTTAAAACGGAAATATAACTATATAAATATCAGGGGGTTTTTTTGGTAAAAATTAAATGTCACACACAATAAATTTTTAAATATAATTTTAATAGCCTGCTGCTCAGAAAAAATGTTAGAAGAAACATAGAAGATAGAGAACGGATTTGAAAACAAAAAACAAGTTTGCCACTCAACCGAAAGGGATGTTAAATTTTGTTAATAAAACGCCAAGTAGCATCAACTCATCGGATTTTTCTCGGCCGATCATCGAGCTCCTCGTAAACTGATTCCGTAACGCACGATGACATCGTTCCGATCACTGTCCGAGCACGGTTTTCGATGAGCTACTTTTCATCGGAAAGTGATATCCTTCCGATCAACTTTCCCAATGAAAATAAGTCGAGCTATATTCCATCGGAAAACACTATTCTTCCGATCAAGTTTCCCGATGAAAATTAGCCGAGCTATATTTCATTGGAAAACTATATCCTTCCGATAAAATTTCCCGATGAAAATTAGCCGCGCTATGTTTCATCGGAAAGAGGTCGAAATGATCAAATTTTTTGATGAAAATTTTCCCAATCTCAAATTTTTATTAAATATGCAGTGTTGGTCTCATTAATCGTCGACTTGGTGGCATGGTGGTAGAGCGTCGGCTTTCCGCGCCGATAATCCGGGTTCGATCCTAGAGTTGGCCAGTCGGCGGATTTTCGAGATGCGGAAAATCGTGAAAAAATGGATGCTTAATTGGGGGATCGCACTAGGTCTGCAAAAGGTTGTGCCTCTACTGCAGCCCCATTTGAAAGAAAAAAAAAAGAAAATGATCCAAAATTCATCGCCACGGAACTACACTGCTCGTATATTGATCCAACTCTCATCGTATTTTCATCCAAAATTCATCGCCACGGAGCTAAACAGCTCGTATATTGTTCTAACTCTCATCGTATTTTCATCCAAAATTTATCCTTAATTCATCGCCACGAGCTACACTGCTCGTATATTGATCTAAATCATATCGTATTTTCATCCTAAATTCATCGACACAAAACAGCTTTGCTCGCGTATTGATCTAAATCACATCGGTTTTTCATCCAAAATTGATCCTAAATTCATCAGCACGGGACTGCACTGCTCGTAAATTGCTCCAAATCTCATCGTATTTCGAGCAAAACTCATCGGATTTCGCTGCTCGGATTCTGTTTGGCGGATGAGACATATTGGAGCAATTCCCGATGAGAACTCAAGGGAATCCGATCATCGGCCGATGATAATTTCATCGGGTTTCGATGAATGGCCGATTATCGGCCGATGAGATTGAGCTGCAACCCAAGTAGCATCAACTCATCGGATTTTGCTCGGCCGATCAACAAACTCCTCGTAAACTGATCCTGTAACGCACGATGACATCGTTCCGATCAGTATCCGAGCACGGTTTTCGATGAGCTACTTTTCATCGGAAAGCAATATCCTTTCGATCAATTTTCCCGATGAAAATAAGATGAGCTATATTCCATCGGAAAACGATATCCTTCCGATCAAGTTTCCCGATGAAATTCCTTGGCACGGGACTGTTCTGCTCGTAAATTGCTCCAAATCTCATCGTATTCTCATCAGATTTTGCTGCTCGGATTCTGCTCGGCTGATGAAACATATTGGATCATCGGCCGATGAGAATCTCATTGGGTTTCGATGAATGGCCGATCATCGGCCGATGAGATGATGCTGCTAGGGTAGGGACCGCGTTATGGTAAGTTCTTTCAAAGTTCATTTCGTCAAAGTAAAGTAAGCCCCTATTTTTCACAGGGTCCAGACAGCAGCAGATGCTTCTGCGACTGCTTTTATTAATCTTTCTGTAGCTGAGAAAATTCTGAAAAGGTGATAGAAATATCGTCGTAATGATTGCTGGGTATACTTGTGCTTTAAAAAACATGGTATCACTAAAGCCTATATAGTTAGTGAAAGTTCTGCCGTATTTTCTGTCTGTCCTCAGATGTATTTGATGCCAGGGTATTTTCTGAGGGACCGAAAATCCATTTATTTCCTTTAAATCAATTCGTCGAGCTTTACTTCTGAGAAATTGAAAACCAATCGCAAAAAATGAACACAGTGACTCAAATAATCTTATTAGTACGCCATAATGCAGTTCATTACATCTCAGCAGTTTAGATTTTGAAATACACTGTTAAAAATTCAGGAAGGTTTTATGCTAAATGTCACTGTAAAGTGTAGCGTTTACCGTACCGAATATTTTTACAGTGAATTGTACCGCTAAAAAAAGCGATTGCAGGGCTAATTGATCACTACGTGACTTACTGTGAGATGCAGATAACACCCTATCTCCGCTTTCCTGATGTGTGTCATCTGGTACCGTGGATAGTAAAGCAGTGTGAAAAGACTGGGTCCCGGGTTCGATCCTTGTCGTTCGCATCTCGCGCCTTTTAATTCTTGTTTTCTCTTCCGTAAAATTTTACAGTAAAGAAATATTTTACGGTAAAAGTTACTGGCAACGAGGATGCCAGTAACTTTTGCCATAAAATTTCAGGAAGTCTTTTAAACTCAATTTGTGACTAATATGTTCGGATATAAAAATATCAGCAAACAAATTAAAAACCTTTTTATTTTTAGAACTACATTTGTAAGAAAATCCTCATTACAAAATATAATACGTGACATCAAATATCGTTCTGTATCGAATAGAAGGTGTCTGTCTATCTTTGAAGATAGTTCAGTCGCAGAACGGGAAGCAGAATAAAAGGAAATATATCCTAAATCTTGAAGAGAACAAAGCGTCTCTGTCTATAGTTAACTATTCCTTATGGAAACTAATTGTTCCCTTTTATCCCGTATTGGGCTTTGCTTTTCGCAATTACCAGCTTATATTAGCCATTTGCCCAGGGGCATATCCAGTTCTCTTAGGTTTCTTGTTTCTGTAGGGACGACCTTTGTTGATGGATGCTTTGTTGTTTCTTTCGTTTTTATGCTGTACTTTTTTTCTCGTATGGAAGTATTTTCTCTCTGTAATATAATCAATATCGTATTGTTATTACAGAGAAACATTTTTCTGTATGTTAACGAATTTTGCCTGACGTTGCACATTATTTGTCTTATTTTTCTTTATTAATATACGTTTAATCTCTTGAGGTAGAAATTAACTAAGTTCCGTCTCAACATTGCACGAAAATTCCAAAGCGTCACAGATTACTGGTAACGTTTCTGGTTTTTAAGCGTTTCTACCAAAAATATGCAGAAAATTTAAGTATATTTGGAACATGCTTCAAAAAATATTTAAAAGAGGTAAAAAGAAAAAAAAATAATGATTTTCTGCAGATTGTATTATAGATAAAAGGCAGATTCTTTCTGTCTTACAAATGTCTGCAGAAATCTTTTGGAAAAATAAAACTAGTTTTTTGTTTTTACGTTTTCTTCAGAATATTTTTAGATGGGAAACTATGGATACATCCATGTAAACATTCTTTTCCCAGAACTTCCTAATTCATAATTTAATTATTTTATTTTAAGTCTAGTGAATAAAACGTTTTTTTCCCTCAAAATTTAAAATGTCAAGTGCATAGGATTCCCCCAAAACATAGTATTTTTAAAAATATATTAAACGTGTTACGACATTAGAAAATAATTTAATTGAATTGTTTCGTTTATAACTTTGGATTTGAATTGGATTTGCGTGTGTATTCTGTGAAAGTCTAGATATTATAGCTCGCAATTGTCTTACGGTAATTCTTCAGAAATAAAACGTGCTGAGAGCGAATATATCATCATTATTGAAACGTTTCTATGGCTACGTCTACCTAATTAGCTCTCTCCGAGCTGAATTGAGGCACTTTCATTTCATCATTCTGTTGTGTCAATACTCGGTTTAAAACTAATGGAAAATATGTTTCGCAATTATTTCTGGGACAATAAAAATACATTATTAACTCTTAACGTTTTACTGAAGAAATATACATGTGAAGTTGTTTGAGTAACATCAATAAAGCAATTTTTGATTTTAATCCAAGTATCTTCGAAATATACTAAAGCATCTTTAACGGAAACAAAAATAACTTAATTTAACGTTCTTGTAGAAGAAAATTTTGCAGTAATAACAAAAGGAATGCATTTTTTTTCAATGAAAATTTTGACAGTACATTATATTTAACGTGTTAGATTTGCGCCATAGTAAGCAAAGATGTGTTTAAGTAAGTTAAAAGGTGAAATCCGTAAGCTAGAACGTATTATCTTCTAATCTAATACATTATGTTGAGGTAAAAAAATCCTTACTGAAATTACAAATGCAAAAGTTTTTTTTTTCTCTCTCTGTTAAACACATAAAAGTTTCAGTAAAATCCTTCTAATAAAGAAGCAGTTACACTCGTCACATCACGACGGGAAGGACATTCATTTAGAGAAACTGAACATGAAAAAAAAAACTATATATATATATATATATATATATATATATATATATATATATATATATATATATGTATAACATAAAATACTATATAATCTTAATTCGGCATTTGTAACATGTTTTAAAGTTCTAGTTAAAAATTTGAAATACACATAAAAAATTAAAGAAAAGACCCCCGCCGACATACAAAGCGGTAGCCAATTTATTTTTCCAATACAGTTAGTAAAAAAAAATATTCAAATTACTTCTGATTTAAGTTTTAATTCACTCAACATCCTCAAAAATTGTAAAGGTGATAAATATAAAAGTAATGTGCTGCCAGATAAAAAGTTAAAACTACCTTTACTTATTTTAGTAACTATATTAATTATTTGTAGTATTCATTGACAAGCTTTACATTTAGCAAAAAAAAAAAAAAAAACATTTTGACAATCCCAACTTAACAGCTTAGTGTACAAGTTTTTATCTTCTGAGCCTAAATTGTTTAAATGCATTTTGTGTCATTTGCTAAGCACAGTATCAGTGTTGTACTGATTATTCACAAAAAACAAACCCGTTAAAACGCTCTTTCTTCATTTGCTGAAGTAGAACACTTCATTTGTTCTAGTGTGCGGAAGATTAATTTGCATCAGTGTTTTTTTCGTTCTTTTTAATTATTATAGATAAGCATTTTGTCAGAGTAAAATAAAGTACTAATACAAAAAAAATATATCAGCGTAACTTAATCAGCTTATAATAGCATTTAGGAAATCTTTATATTTCCCTTTTTTTGCAATGTAAAAAAAGTAAAAAATATGCAACAAAAAATGGTTCATAACATGCTTTTTTTTTCTAAATAGATAATAATATAAAGTGTAATAGAATTTTCTTTCGTTTTAAAAAAAATATATAATGGCAATCTAATTAATGTCAGAAAATGAAATATAAATCGAAGAGAGACGAAGTTTGCATTTTATAGTTTCATTTTATTTTTCTAACAATCAGGAGTTATTTTTTCTTGTCGAAGAATTATTTGTCCGCATGTAAATTGATCTTGTCGTTGCTCTTTCTTCAAATTGCGCCATCATGAATTTACAAAATTGGTAAAAAACTAAATTGTTTTATACTCTCATTATACATTTTTGAGTAAAATTAATGTAACCTAATACACGTAGTAGATAAATAATTAGGAAATCAAAAATTTTGAATACAAGCATTTCAACAAAATTAATAAATAAAAAAACTTTTAAAAGAAGAAAAATGAAAAGAAAAGAAAAATGGAAACAAGAAGTAATAATTTTCTACAATTTGTGCATATACATTTAAAACTTCAAT